>WBNH01011728.1:87900-113975 GCA_013401255.1 Urocolius indicus | reverse complement strand
AATTATATTATTCTTAAAACTATGATATTTACCATGTGCCCTTTTATTCATCTCCGTTGAAGACATTGCTTGCCTTTTAAATATCTTCTTTGAGGAAGTGTTTCCATACGCCCAATCTCTGCAGTCCCCACTCTGTGAACTGTGCAAGTCTCGTCTCATTTTGCAATGACTGTTTCAAAGGCTACTGGCTAGCCCAGCTTTTGTTAACCTAAACATGGCACGGCCATTGATTCTTACTGTATTAAAAACAACGATTTGTAAAAACAGTAAGCCATTACTTTTCATACCACAGTCCTTGCAAAACTGGTATGCAAGAGGGATTTTAAGCAAAGGTTAAATGATCTTTCAAGGTCCCTTCCAGCCCTTGAGATTCTGTGATTCTGTGATTGACCTGTTTGTGTCAGGGGCAGCTCTCTGTCCTGTGTCACTGGATTTAGAGCACCATGAGGCAGAAAAACAGTTCAGATTGTAACCTTCAGCGTGCGATAGTTTGTATATACAAGTGTTGAATGTTATGAGCCATGAGGTTGGTTCGCTGCCTTTCAAATTCCTCACCACCTTTCATATTGGCAGGATGAGATAACTACTCTGTTACATTCAGGTTTTGCTGCCTCACTGCTTGCGCTCTTTCCCAGAACTGCTGTGCCAAGCTTGTGTTACATTACCTTGGAGCACTTGAATGTTGCCATGATGGAAAATGATTATGTGTACTATTTTTTGATTTATGATAGTAACTTAGAGTTGTGTATGCCTTTTTGGGGAGTAGTGGTTTAAACATAATGTGTGTGATAATTAGCAATGCCCTGTGTTCCAAATGTAGTGGGGGAGGCAATTTTGGCCCTCTGCTCCTTAACAATATACTTTCTCTGGTACTGCTATGAAAGTGCCTTTTCCTCTATCCAAGGCCTTCTTTCTACTCACCCCTAACATCAATTTCTCTCCCTTCAGTCCCTCATTTTTGCCCTGTCTCAGGCTGAGGGATAGCAAAGCTGCTTCATTTCCCCTTACAGAGGTGTGTCAGGGTGCAGTTACCCAGTGGTCCTTCTCTGCCTTCCTGGCCAAAATGTTTTGAGGATTTGAGAAGGTGAAGAAGGGAGGAATAGCAGAGCAAGAGGAAGTAAAAAGTCAGGATTGCCACTCATGGGAGGAAGGCTTAGTGGAGCTTTTCTATTTCCTTGTCACAGAATCAAAGAATCACAGTATCTTAAGGGTTGGAAAGCACCTCAAAAGATCTAGTCCAGAGCAGGACCACCTAGAGCAGGTCACACAGGAACTCATTCAGGTGGATTTTGAATGTCTCCAGAGAAGGAGACTCCACAACCTACCTGGGCAGCCTGTTCCAGTGCTCCCTCATGCTCACAGTGAAGAAGTTTTTCCCTGTGTTTCTTTTGAGCTTATGTTCCAGCTTGTACCCATTGCCCCTTGTCCTATCATTGGACATCACTGAGAAGAGCCTGGCTCCATCCTCCTGACACCCACCCTTCATGTTTTTGTAAACATTAATGAGATTACCCCTCAGTCCACTCCAAGCTGAAGAGTCCCAGCTCCCTCAGCCTTTCATCATAAGGGAGGTGCTCCACTCCATCATCTTTGTGGTCTTGCATTAAACTCTCTCAAGCAGCTCCCTACCCTGTCTTCTCATCTGAGACTGACTTGTCTCAGTAGTCCTTAGGGGACTACTGCCCAAGTGCAGCTCAGACAAGCTGCCTCTGTTTGAGGGAACCAGCCAGCAAAGCAGGCAGCTCATCAGAAGGGACATTCCCACAGACAGGACTGATAATCATGTGAGGCCAGAGGCTTTTCTGCATTGCTTCAAGACTGACTCTGGCACCAGCCAAGAAATGTGAGTAGGCAAGATGGGTTTCTTTGCAGTTGGTTATGGATGTATTTTTAAGCACTCTATCTTTAATTGCCTGAAAAAAATAGCAATAATATAAAGACATCACTACAGAGACCTTCTCTGGGAATAAGCCCAGATGGAATGAATATTCTGTCTTTTGATTCAAATCCAGCCTCCGGAACTTCAAGTATATTCACTAGTACTGAGCTATTTGTTTTGTACTCAGGGATGCAAGTGTAAATAAGATCTTTGACATAAGTAATAAGACCAGGGTGTTCCCTGGGTACTGCTGGACCATTTCCATTTCTCCTCTAGAGATCTATGGAAAAGATTTTCCCCCTCTACCTGTTGCAAGATTTCTTGTGGGTGCCTTGCTTCTTTTTATCACAAGCCTCAATCCTTGTTGCAGGGTATGAGCAGAGGTGAATGTCCAGTATCATCCCATCTCTCAGCCTTGATAAATTACTGAAGTACTTTCTCATTTTCATGTACAAGGCCAGCAAGGTGACCACTGAAATAGGTCCCTTCACTTGCAATATTCCAGTTGTGACAGGTTTTTAGACTCTGTATTAAAAATAATTATAGAGAAGCTTTTAGATGATTAATCCCCCCTCTCCTAGATAGTTAACTCTTATGGATTTTAAAACAAACACACTTATGTTTTTTTTTCTCTTCTTCTTCCAAACTTTTGACAGATAAGGAAGGAAAAGTTTCACAAGTCACAGCACTGGGGTTACTGCAATAATGTTGCTATGCTGGTTGGAGAAGATAAACCTGGAATAGGAGGTGAACCATTACCTGGTCAGAAGCTGAAACCTCAATATAGTGTGTTTCCTGCAGGGGTGGGAAGTGATGCTCCTGCTTGGGTGGCCTTTGACAAGCAGGTATGTAGAAATCTGCATCTGTATGTTTTTTATGAATAACAAGATGGTATAAAGGTGAAATTCGGTTAGTCAGATATTTCAGCAGATTGTTTTGTGCATGCAAAAAACCCCTTCCTAGATAGACAAAAAGAATGGTAACATCCATTTTTACATCATATTGGTATATTGGATAATTAATGTAAACATAAATCATTCCATACAGCAACACATAAAAATATTTCTGTTTTGAGGTCCTTCTCCTACAGGATATAATAAAAATAATGGAGTACTCAGTATATTTCTTTTTTTGTGTGTGTGAAAGTGATGACAGAAAAGGAATGATTTGGCAACCTGGTAAGAATGAAAATAAGATCAGCCCCAGACCAGGAAAATATATGCATGGGTACTCAGGAACCATTAACCTTAGTAGGGGCTTGGAACTCACTTATGCCATTATGTTTGCTTGCTCAAAGTCCTGTAATCTGTTCTTGTGTAATATAGGTAGATTGTATTCAGTATGGACACAAGAAATTAAAATTTCTATTTTTTTTTTTTTCGGTAAGAGTATAGTGACACATTTAAAGTTGGAGAGTCATCAAATAACTGTCATCTGTGCTGACATGAATTTTGTAGTTCAGTGTCATTACTTTCCATGTTTAAATTTGCATTAAATTCTACTTAATCATGTTTTATTTCTAATGTGAAAAGCCTACAATTGGAGAAACAAAATGATCCAGAAAGAGAAATCATTCAGCAGATCACAGAAATGTTGCATGACTAAATGATTTTGGTATTTCAATATTAGGGAAAATGGCTAATCTTATGATTTTTACTTTAAAAGAGAAGCCATGCAGGTAATTGCAGTACAATTATACATTTGTCTGTATGGCAGAGCATAACTACCATGATAAAATGTAAGGCTTGATTAAATACAAGTGACTTTGGTTGGCATTGCCTCTGAAATCCCTAGTATTGGTTAACTAGTATCAGTATTGGTTCAGTGTTAAGGCTTCAGCCAATCCTGCACTTGCTTTATCTGCACCATTCTTTCAATGGGGAGGTGTACATTGGCTTCTCAGGGCCATGTGTCAGTTAAGCAAGACTTGGACCCAAGTTTATGAAATCAAGGGGTTAGGTAGGAGGCAGTGGGAACCTGTCACTGAGCATCAGCCACTGACCTTGACTGGTGAGATGAGCTAGCTGCCCTTTTGATGTTCTTTCTCTTAACACTGTATTCCTCCACAGGGCAATACAGGACAGGAGTTTGCAGGTTTGGAGTTGGCCTCTGGAGGGCTCATGTGTTTGTATTAACTGTTAAAAGGGTCCTAGCCAACTAATTTAGCTTCCTCAGTTTAGAGCCTAGGATACAATTATGTCCTCCAGTGCTGCAGTTTGAGAATCAGCAGAATGGACTACATGAAAATTGGTTTGAGTAGGTGTTCATCTTTCTAAAGGTAGTCTACTTTCTTACCATTTTTCTTAGGTTTCTAACTTTAGCAGTAACATAGTAGCTGGAGGAAGGACAGGCATAAAACTTCATTATTAAGTAGATTGAGAAATAGTTTTTGCAATTTCATGTTCCTAATAGAAAGTAGGTGTAAATTTAATTTCTTCCATGATTAAGCATACACACACAAGGCCTCCTGGGATTAAAATGATGCTTATAATTTGACTACTGCATGTGCTAGGGAAACCTTGTATACAAGCTTTACAAGATGCCACAGAGTTTGTTCAATAACTGTTATTTTTTGATTTTTGTAGGCAACATTTAATTTTTTAGAGTAGGATGGGAACTCTGCACGCAGCACTGTATTTCAATGTGAGTTAGGAAATATTCCATTTCAAGTATTTTAAAAAGTAACTTTGTTTTAAAATGAAAAGTAAGCAATTTTCCCCCCTTCTTTCCCTTCCTGACTCATCTGTTTTGATCTACAGAATTGCAGTTGGCTACTGCATGTGTTTCAGTCATACAGTCATACATGTTGATAACGGTATAAAGAGAACAAAATTTAAGTGCAAGGCAACTCACGCAGACTCCTTAAATGGAGTAAACCAGGACATTAGGTGTGTGCTCAGTGAAAGAAATAAGTACAGTACATTTAGGACCCAATTGTGTCTTACGAGACAACCACTCTCAGAAAAGAGAATTCAAGAAAATTAAGAAAAACTAGTAATCAAATAGCGTATTTGAGCAATTTATTTGTCAAATAACTATGCTGTAGTGGGACTGGCAGAATAAGGAGAATAGGGTACAGAATCTAAGAAAGTTTCCAGTGGTTTTCTTATCAGCAGCTAGGTAAGGAATGAAATTCAGGTCTTTGTCAGCTGAACTTCATCTTGTTCAGACCGGGATATAGTGATTCCACCATAGTTTCTTTCAAGCACCCTGGAGTATTCAATTGATTTATACAGAGCCCCTGGACCCTTCCAGAATAGTAACCAGAGGCCAGGAAGGATACACTGGACACCAAAAGTGGCACTACACACCAACGTTTAAGCAAATGGAAAGAAGTAGAGATGTTAAAGGACAATAGAGTTGATTGTGTTGGCACTGTTGTATGTCAATGCTGAATGTTTTATCCAGTGTTTTTATGTTTGATTCATGAAACAGTGAAATCCACAGTTAAAAAAATACATGTGGTCAGAACAATGTTTTATTTCTTTTACACTATTTCATCTGTAGGTTGTTTGGAGACTTGCATGTTTTTTCTACTTAAACTAACCATAACTTATAGTGGACTAGGTGATCTCTAGAGGTCTCTTCCAACCCCTACCATTCTATGGTTCTATGATAGAGCCTAGATTCTTTTGTGAGAAGATTTAATGTCATCAGATATAACAGATAACAGTTCTGTCATTTGATTATAATATAAATTTCTCTAATGATGGTGGGCTACAGTGCAGGAGGGTTGCCAGAAATGTGTCTGGCATATTGTTTCATGCGTGCTGAAGATCAGGGGAATCTTAGCTTTTGAAACAGTTTGTGGAGACAGAGTTTTCTTCATCTGGCACTTAACCTGCCTGTGAGAGAGGAGAGTGGTCTATTGAGAAGTCTGACAAGGACACAGGGCAGCTGTTCTTGTGTGCTCTCAAGCAAGCCTCTAGCTTTCTCTCCCCAGATGTAGGAAAAGAGGTTATGTTTGTCTATTAGGGTGTTTTAAAATCTCTGTTGTTAGTGTTCATGGCAATACTTTGAGGTTCTCACAAGCACATGCTAAAGGAATATACGGCTATTAACCAGCCTTTTCTGTCATACGGGGATCTCAGCCAGCTTACTAGATTTCAAACATTTTCAAGTAGTGGTCTACCAGATGTTGATTGAAATATGGGGAACAGCTGTCTTTTTTTTTTTTCCAGTGCTTCAGTTTGTCAAATGAATCAAGCATAAAGGTCATTACATTTATTAAATAGAATCGTTGAGAAAAATGAAGTATGAATTAGCCCTAATTTGACCCAAATGTATTGGGGGAGTGGTGGGATGCAAATCAATTTTAATTAATGCCTTCCTGCACATATTTACCACTGAAAACATCTTGCTAGATAATGCACTGCTAAAGAGATACTTCTTGCACGTTCCCTTAAAATTGGCTTGGTGATTAAAGACCCTAAATGATACCAAAGAGTGCGAAACTTGTATAATGGTTTGTCAAGTTTGAGCTGGGATCTCCAGACATAAAGGCCATTGTAGTAAACCACTGAGCACCTCACCTATGAAGGATTTTTTCTTGCATTATTGCTATTGCAAGGCACATGAAGACCAGTTGATATAGTCTCTGAGATTTCCCTACTGGCTGAATTGCAGAACGAAGTAAGTTTTGAAATGCCAATGTTGTGCAGCTCTAAATGACTCCTGAAAAATGTCATTTCTCTCTGATAGTCTTCAATACCATTCATGAGACATCTTGCATGATCTGCTTAAATAGAACTCTCCTTTCCACTTTCCTATATGGTAAAACCCTTACTGTCATAATGCACTTTATTTTCCAGCAATTCTTTGAATAACGGTCTAAAATTTGCTTCAGGACCTAGGTAGCTCATTGTGTTATTGAAAGTGCTTTGATCAGAAGATTTCCCAAGCAGCCTGCTGATAGTTTTATATTTGATTTATTTCTTTACTTTAGAGTTCCATCTCTGCTTAGATGTTGTGATAATAGAAATGCCAAGCAAAGAATTTTAAATTTACGTGGATTAATGCGGATTTCTGTTCTTACATTTCTAAGAAATAAATCTGCCTTCTGAAATCCATACATTTGGTTACTTGTAATCTATACAAGTTTATTTTATTGACATGTTTTGCAAAAGCACTGGAGGTTTTACTGCTTTGTACTTATTTATTGTTTTTAATAGGTATTGTCTTTTGATGCCTATTTTGAGCAAGAAGTGCCTGAAAAAAATCAAGAGCTATATAGAATCAGACATTGTAAAATATACTTCTACCTCGAAGATGATACAATTGAAGTGTTTGAACCCCGAGTGAAAAACAGTGGCATAGCTCAAGGTATCTATTTCTAATAGCACTCCTTTTTTTTTTTTTTCCGTTTATGTCTGTCTTCAGTACAGTCTTGATCCATTCCACAGAATATGTAATATGACTTCTTATAGTTAAAATGCAACTGAATAGCCCTAATTGCTTTTTCTTGTGATGGATGAGAATGTGATTTTTTTAATTGCCTTTGTTTCCGAAGATGCAGGTTTTGTAAGGCAGAATCTTCTTCCGTACTCACATACAATTTTTTCTCTCATATAGCTGTTTGAAATCATATGATCATAGGTGTTTTGTCAGTGTTGTGTCACTTCTGCAAAAGCAGTTTATGTTTTAGCTCTCTGCTCCTGAGCTTGGCTCCTCCCATCTTGGCATTTACATTAGTTTCTCTAGCAGCAACACTCTTAATTGTTCATTAGCTGCTGCAGGATCTCTTCCAGAGAGCACCTTTTGTGCCTCTGGTTGTTGGTTCTTTTATGAAGAAAATGACTTTGGCACAATAGTTTTTCCTCAACACCTTTAAGCTAAGAAGCTGCCTTGCCTCAGTGTCACATCGCTGCACTCGGGCCAGCTGGAGAACTTTTGGAGGAGGGTTTACAGAGCTGATTTACTGGAGTATTAATGGACTTGGTTTACATTAAAAAAAATGTGATCTAGTAGTCAACATCCTGTTGCAGAAGGGGAACACAGCTGCTGCGTCTTGGTTTATATGGGTCACTGCCAGAATTTAAAAGTTTTTGAGGGGTAGAGTCCAGAAAAGCAGGATGTCTTGGGATGAGTATCTTGGGATGATTGCACCTCCCAATCCCCAAAGATTTTTTTTTTACATTCTAGTAGATCTTAGCATAGCAATTTTCAAAAATAACTTAACCATTTAACTACCATATTATTTTCCAAGATGAGCTGATGCTGTCTTTGTCTACAGAGCAGAATATTATTTAAAAGTGTTGCATGTGTCATTACTGTTAAACCTGGGATAAAATTACCTGTGAATCTTTTCTTAAACCAATGCTTCAGGCCCTGTTCTCCCTGTGTTCAGTAGCTCTTGCCAGAAATCCTGTTGCCTCTTCAGCAGGAACTGATTTGGAATTCAGAGAAGCCTCACCCTACTCGTACCTGGCCAAGTGCTTTTCAAAGACCTGAAGAAAAATATGTTGGTTTTCTTGTCCTGGGAACTTACAAATTACTTCCCCTTCCTGCACTCATACGCATGAGATGGGAAACATCATCAGGTTTAGGTTTTCTTGACTTGTGTGTCACAGGAGTAGGAGTGTCTGCTTCTGGATTTTGTGACTTAAAACAAATGAAGTACAGTTAACCTGAACCACAAAGGCAATGTCTTTGAGAAGGAAGGTGTAAGCCAGTTAAAGCAGGACAAAACAAATTCAAAGCTGATTATTTTGAATTTAGCTATAGGAACGAGTTATTTTCATTGTCTTTATAGTATGGGCTCTGTAGGCTGCCCCTTCAGTCTGATGTTCCTGATAGTCTAGTTATATTGCTGTGGTGACAAGAAGGCTCTGATTTCCTCCTATTTCCTTGATTGTATCTTGTGCTAATGACTGTTGGAGTCACCTTTGGTAATGAATTTAAAACCAAGTGCGTAGTAGTAGAGAGAGTCATAGAATCATAGAATGATAGGGTTGGAAAGGACCTTTAGAGATCATTCAATTCAACCTCCCTGCAGCAGCAGGTTCACCTATATCAGGTTGCACCGGAATGCGTCCAGGTGGGTCTTGAAGACCTCCAAGGAGAAAGGCTCCACACCCTCCCTGGGCAGCCTGCACTACAAGAGTTCTCTTAGTCTTCCATGCAGGGATGTTTTGAAGGTCTTCACAACTTTGTATGAGTACTTTATATGGGACAAATGTATACATATACAACATAGTAAACTCATGGATTAAAAAGAAATATTCCAGGACCTCAAAAAGGCACTTAATTTATTTGTTGCTGATACCTGGGCTGGTAAAGACACTCTGTAAATTGATTGTGTTTTGAGAAGGAAGAGATACAGACTGAAAGACCCAAAGACTGTTTGGGATATATGTAGATTTCACAGTTGAGGAGAAGATCTAGGGCCTATACTTTATCATAAATATCTACATAAATACTCTTATTATCCTAGAGATTAATATGATGCAGAGAGATAAAGGTGGTGGACTTGCCTATAGGAGGATTCTTTACTCATGTGAACTTGAGCATTTACTTCATGCTCCATAACTGAGGAACAATCACATTGTTATGTTAAAAGCAGTAAATATTTGAAGATGTGAAAAAGCAGTATTTCTTAAAAAGAAATCCCAAACCATTAATGGCTAGTCTTATTCTATTTTCAATCAATAATCAGCCCATTGTGTCTTTCATTATAATTATATATATATATAATTATTCAAATTCCCTGCCTGACTGAGAATTTGTAAGCCTAAGAACAACAGAAGTACAACTGTGCTCTATGCAGCTGGTGAAGTGAAGCACAAATGAAACTGAATTGAATGAAAATTTTGCTCACAATCGTGCAGAAAGGTAGTAACAGGATGAAGAACTTAACTGAACTGAAGTTCAGGATGTTAACCATAATCCTGTCCTCTGCATGTTTGCTGAAGCACAACATTTCAGTTAATTGAATTGACAGGGGTTCGTAGAGGGGAGCTCAGCTGTAGGAGAGCTTGGGTTGTTGAAAGGCAAACGGCACTGAGCAAACGAGCACTGGTGTGGGGATACGGGTGAAGAAAGAAGTGTGGGAACATCAGGAGTAGGATAGACTCAGTCTGTGTGAACAGTTGGAGAGTCGCAGTCAGGAAAAGGGTTGTGTAGAGGAGGAACAGTAAAAGAAAGTGATGGCAAAAGTGGAATTGAACCGTTGAGGGCAGAAAGTGGTGGCAACCTTAACTTGGATTTTTTATCCTAGCAGAAAAGATGTAAAAGAGACAACTGAAATAGCTGTTTTCAGGAGTCTTCTTGAAGAGTAGATACAGCAGTGGTGGGGTAGATCAAAGGTAGAGCTTCTTAGCTTGTCTGGTTAATGTCTTGAGGCCATGAGAATGTCAGTGCTTGCGCCATAACCCCCAAAAGAGTGCCTGATGGTCTGAATGGGTGTCTCGGCATGGTGAGATCAGAGAAATGTAGTAGATTCCCTTTGTACTCTCCACTGTGAATAGTACTTGTGCCATTACAGAAAAAAAAAAAAATGGAAGAGGTTTACAGACCGCAGGAAGTATTGGTGAAGGAACAGCTGTCAAAGAAGTTAGAATAATTTCTAACTTTGATTATAATTTTACAAAACTAAACCAAAGTGGCTTTGGGGGGAAAGAAAAAAAAAAAAAAGCAGCCAGATATTGTGCTTTTACCATTTGCCAAAACCTCGGAGTGACAAAGTAAATGACCCGTGGGAAATGTATTTCAGTGATTTTTTAAAAGTGCTTTATGGAATTGGCTGCTGTACTTGGACATGAATTTGGACAGATAAGGTAGCTACAACATAACTGAAATGTAAATATAAATCTAATTTTGGAAACAGTTTCGCTACAGTTTGAACTTTGGAAAATATTAGAAGCATTAGAAGAAATCTATACAAATAGATACATTCAGTGCAAAACACAAAGGAATGTAGAGGCCAACCTGAATTTGAGAAACCAGAGTGAAAGCCAAAATTACCAATAACACAGTGTACAAGAGCTAACTAAAGATAAGAGAGTACAGAGTGAAAGAGAGTAAACTTGACTACATAATGACCTCCACTATGTTCTTCCAGAGACAAAATGCTAATTATTCCTCCTGTATAAAAAGAAATTCTCCCATAGAGAGCCAGGCTAGATATGGCAGTGCAAGTGTTTCGTAGATCTAATTCCCAGTTAACAGGACTGTGGCTGGCTGATACTGTCTTATCAAAAGGTCGTTTATGTCCCATGGGTCAACTGTAGCTTCCAGTGCAATCCCAGGCCCTGAAAGCCAGAGCAGAGCGGAGCAGCTGGCTGGTTTCCCCAAGGTCAGCCAGCTGAAAAAGAGAGTGGAGCTGCCCGCTGGCTGGATTCCCAAGGCCGGTTGGCTGAAGAGGAAAGTACAAGCGGGAAAGTGAAGTTGCAGCCAGCTCCTCCAGCATAACCGATTATCTAAGAGTTTAAGACCTCCCTGGAGGACCTGTAATAACTGCCATACTTGATGGTGGCCAAATCATGACCTTGCTATGTTCTGAGATGTGTGAATAACTGAATGTAAGAAGCTCTCTTGTTTATTGGGGTGAACTCTTTGTGTTGCAGGAATAGTAGTAGTTACTGCTTCATCTTTCTGTGCAAGCAGTCAAAGACTGTACCAACTCCAGATGTTACCTGTTCCTCTCCTCTTTCTTGTGTAGTGGAAGGAGTTGGAAAGCTGTGCTGAGAAAATTCTTGATACCACTTTGTTTCTTCTGCAAAGCAGTGTAGCAGCAGAGACTAAATAATTTGCCACCCAGTTTCACGAGCTGCCTCATAATCTAAAGGCCTGCACTACTATTAAGGTCGCCTTAGGCTATTGCTGTAGTTGCCTAATAATCAGAAGCCCAGAGGGAAAAGAAGACGTGCTACAAATTATGGTGTGAGAACTCAGTGTCTCCACTACTGTCAAAGAAAAACAAGACAAGAGCAAAGTAGTGGAGAGCTTCAGCCTGATTAGATGCAAATATTTAAAATAATAGATGATGGTGCAGTAAGCTGACAAAAGAAAGAAGAAAAATAACCATCCATCCTGAGCACCCTGAGTGTTCCGTATGTCCACATCCTTCTTTAAGAACTTGTAGCAAAGTTCTAGAAGTAGAAGTAGAAATGTAATTATTTTCCTGAAGGAAGGGCGAATACAGAATGTTGAGACCTAACCTCAGCTGATCAGGTTTTATTACATTTCAAATTCAACAGTAAAAAATGTATCCTCTACATTTGTAGAGCAGGCACAGTGATACCCAATAAAAGAAAAGGCTTGCTACAGATATTATCTTTACAAGTCATTTTCCATTAGGAAATAAGTTCTTATCCCTCAGAACAAAATGAGTATGTGTATTATACTTTGAAAAGTGATATGAAAAGGCTTATTCTCTAGTTCTGAGGTGAACATACCCTCAGAAAACACCTCATATTAGAAAGCTAACAACCATTGTATTTTCACTAAAATGGTGATTGAACAGGATTTGCATTTATGTGGAGGACTGTTCTGGCTTAGCATGTTGTCTGTTGATTTTTGTAGGAGTGACTCAAGGATTAGCCAAAATAAGGCAATGTATTTTAAAGTATGTGGTTTTGTTAAAGGTAATGCCATGCTGTTTTGCATCAAATAAAAATGCGCTAATTACTGTGTTTTCTAATGTTTTTTCATGAATTTGTACATTTGAAACACCAGGATGCTGAATGGGTCTTAAATAGTTATTTTAACAGGAACATAAAATGAATCTGCCTTGTTGTTTTATTCTCCTGACAAATTAAGGGCATGTTTTCATTGTAAGAGTTAGAATTTAATGAACAGTTCTGATAATGTAGTAGTGGAAGGAATTTCATAGAGATTAGTCCTTAGGGAAATAAAATGAACAATGAAGACTTTCCATGGACTAACTTATGAATAAGGCCTCTCAAACACCGAACAAAACCACACAGGGATTGTTTTCTCCCTCTTCCTCTGTCTCTCTTTATCCCTTCTCTCCCCAGGCGTCCCTCCACCCATACATACCTCCAAAACAAAATAACAGTGCTGGAAAATCATCAAATGGGACTCAGTGGGAAACACTACCAGATGCACAGCTGAAGTGTACTGGAAAGAGATCCAGCTCTGTAGTGAGAGATAATGAGGAAGGCCTTTTAGATAATTGTGCCTAATAAACTACTATTGTAGTAGTGGGCTAGTACTGAAACTATTTTTAGGTTTGGAATTATTGTGTGTTTACTGAGTTGTCTGAAAGTTGCACCTTTTATAATTACTAGAATTTTAAAGTTCTTGGGAACCTATGGTGGCAAGGAATTATTATAAGAGTGTGGGTTGGTGGTTCCTGTCTTGTCTTAGCCAATGGGAGTCTGTATTATAAAGCTAATGTTAACAAAAGTGTCTGGGTTGGTAAGCACAGCAAAGAGCCTGAGGTTGAGGACTGGGCCACCTTTTTAACTTTTTGTAGGATATTTTCACACAGCTATATGGAGGTATTGATGTGGCAAAACTTGCTGTTGTCTTTTGTCTCATAATGTTGAAAACATGAGTTTAGTCTCAGCTAGATTGATGTGCTCTTTTTTGTGAACTCTAACTTCCCTTCGAGTAAATTTGTGCAGCTCCATACCTTTATTTAATGTGTGTGGTAGATATTTGTTTAACCTGCTGAGGCTGTAGCATGTAAGTTGCTTCCAAAGTACTTGCAGTATCATGAAATTGTTGAGGTTGGAAGGCATATTTTAAGATTGTCTAATCCAATTCCTGTGCTCCAAGCAGCATCAGCTAGAGCCAGATGCCCAGGGCTTTAAGCATCTCCAAGAACAGAGACTTCACAACCTGGTTTTGGGCAGTCTGTTTCAGTATTTGATCACCCACACAGTAAAAAAGTTTTTTCTTGTGTTCAGATGGAGTTTTGTACAATTTAATTTGTGCTCATTGCCTTGTGTCCTGTCAGTGGGCACCATGCAGAAGAGCCTGGCTCTGTCTTCTTAATTTCCTCTCCCTCCCAAGCCATCTTTGTTGTAGGCTGAATATATCCAGATCCCTCAGCTTTTCCTCATATGAGATGTCCTCCAATCTCTTAATCATCATCATTTTGAAGCATTACCCAATTCATTAATGTATTTGTGAGTTTTCAATTGGTAAAACAATAGCAGATTCCTACTCTTTTAATGTGGGAAATGTAAACAAATGTAATGCTCTCAGAATAAAAGCCCTTTCATTTAAAGACTACCAATAAGAAAATTTAAGTGCGTATTTACTTTAACAAAGTTAAAATATTTATCTTTTTTCTCCTCTTCTCTCCTTCCACCCCCCCCCTTTTTATTCTTTTGGATAGTGTTCTTGTTAGGCTATGAATTATGAGTTCCTGACTCTGTATTTTAGAGATGAATTCTTTACTGCAGCCCAGCAAGCTGGGCCAAACTAATTTCTCCTTTCTACTTTGAATGTACTCCTTAGTGTGCTCCTGAAGGAAAGTCAGTTGAATATGCTTGCCTTCATGCTTGACAGGTTACACTTTTTTTCCTTGATAGGGCAGGCTTTTTTTTTTCTTATTATTTGTTACATATGGCTCTCCTCACCCTGCAGAGTATACAGAAAAATCTTGTCCCTCTCATACACCCCCACCACATGTGTTTTGCACAGCCACTTGTGTGTTTTATAAAGGAAATGTTAGCAATACTAATGAGTTTTGGAGACTGCTGTTGCTTTTTGAAAAAAGTAACATTTTATAATGAGACAAAATATTTTGAAAAAATACTAACTTGTTATGTTTTCACCAACAATTGGGAATTTATTCCGGTAGATTCCTGTTTGCTCCAAAAGGCAGTAATTTTCTGTATTAACTTCAGTTAAATACTTAAAACTTGAGGCTCCAAATGATGATCAGCATAAAGCATTGTTAATAAAAAGGATCCTCTCACCTAATAGTTCTTTTGCTAAATTTTTTTGTCCCATATGGCTTCATCTGTTTTGGTCATATCAGCACAGTAAATTAACAAGTCTGTCAAGTGACCCTTAGAGCAAAGGATATTTTACTCTATGAATTTCTTCTAATTCTTTTACAGGAACTATTCTTCGACGGCAACGGATTCCACTTCCACCTCCTCATGAAGATCAATTCTATACTATAGATCATTTCAATATCAATATAGACATAATCCTTTATGCCCAAAAATATAAGATTACAGATTGCGACCAGTTCACAAAAAATTTCCTGAGGAAGATGGGAGTTAGATTAAATCCTCCTGCAGCTTGTCCAGATGACCCATACACCAAAGACCGGCGAAAGGTCAGACAAGGCAGTAATAGTGACCACTTGTTTTTAATAGAAGTGACATTACTATTAGTAATATGCATTATATAAAATATTTCTCTATTAGCAGTTAGGAAATATGTATTTCCACACAATAAATCCCAAGAGAAAACTTCGTTTTGAAAATTTTATTAAATGCTCCATTGTACTAGCACAGCAAAGTCCCAAAGGTAACTGATTTTCTCCTGATGTATTTACATACCTTTCAAAATAGAACAAAATCAATTGGTAAAAATAAAAGAAAGCTTTCAGCATTAAGCTGAAAAAGAACAAAAAATAGACCTATTATATCTTCTTCTTATGAATTTGCTTGAGCTAATTTAATGATAGTAAACACTTTAAAAACATTTAAAGGAAGATTAATTGGAATTGTGGTTCAAGCTCATCCATGGCTTGCTGCAGACTCACTTGGTCTATTCATACATCGTATTTCATCTCTTCCTCACATGTTATTAAGAGCTCTTTGCATATATAAAGCAAATTGTTCTGCCATACAGAACCCAGCGCTCTGCAGGTTTAAGGTTCGTGAGGTTTTATTTGAACACAGTTCCCTTTTTTTTATGAGTGTATGAGAACACACCTCCTCCAAAAATTTCACTCACATCTCCTAGATGGTATAAGGATTGCTCTTTGCAGGATTTGGGATCTTTTCTCTAGAAATAATAGTGGGAGTGAGTTTTTCTGTAAGTAATAATGAAAATTTCTTTCAGTGATGTTTTTCTTGATGAGTATGAGTGCAGATGGCACTGTTGACCTGACTCTGTTAAGACTGTTGGCCCATGAGATGCAGCCAGTTGTGATAGATCGAGCCTAGTACTCTGAAAGCAACAAATACTTCATGTATCTGTTGCATTCTACTTAATCCTCCTGTTGACAAGACTGCTGCAGTTCTCACCAGCAAAGGGAAGGTAATTATGTCTGAGATGTGTAGGACAATTTGCATGTCTCCGAGATGCTCTCAGGCGAACATGTGGGTTTCACTTCATTCATGTTGTTGGGCTTTTTGCAGTCCCCCAGTGCAAAGTAGTATTTGTAATACATCTCCTGATTCTGTATAGTGGTGACTCAGACTGGCTGTGGGTTGCTTTTCCCTTACTCAGGTCTTGTAGGTAACAGGTGTGTAGTAACACATGCTGAGTTGTCTTGATATTGGCAGACTGTGTCAACATTGTATGTGATGCTGCATACCCTGCATGTGTACTCAGAGAGAATGGAGAGGAGAAAGAAGAGAACCAGAAAACAAAAAATTGCTGAAATCTGTGTCTTAATATTCTCAGTTGTTGAGAAATAACAGAAAAATTATGGAGCAAAGTCTGCTGCTTTATGCTGTCAAATTCCTGTGAGTAGTTTTTGCAAGGTGATTTTTTTGCTTATTAAGGGTGGATTGTTCTGGACTACTTTGAGCAAAACTAGATCAATTTGCACCAGAAACCTAGTAGATGGACAGAAAATGAAGATATGAAGGAAAGTAAGGAATAGGACGAAACAAAAAAATTAGACCAATGAAAAATGTAGCAAACCATTTAGGTTAATATTTCTCTGTTGTTGGAGATGATATTCCATGGATGATGATGATGATGTTGTCAGGCTTTGTGGCTGTATTGGGTTGCTCATTGCATCTTCAAGGGTCAAGAAGGAGGAATGACAGTACTGGCTCGGTAAATACCTGAAGTGTAGCACATGGTGGTGCTTGAAATGGAAAGAGTGCTGCAGATCAGCAGGGACATTGACAGGCAAAACTTGGTTCTGCTCTCCTTGTTTTAAGATTTGATACTCTGAAAGAATGGGTGTTCTCTTTTTTAAGGCCAGATGATGTATCCATGGATAAACAGAATTTTAGACAATGATATATGAACTGCCCATAGTCAATAGCTCTTTCTGTTCAGCTTATGTTGTCTCATTGATGTTTGTCACCATTCTGCTTTGGAAGCAATTTTGTAGAATTTGTAGATTAGAAGGACTGTCTTGCCCCTTTGACCCTCTTTGGACATGAAGGGTTTTGACATAGGATAAGCACCCTATTCAGGGTGCTTACCATTTATATATGTGGCTGCAACTAACAGTATGTAAATACAGTTGCTGGACTATATCTTTAGTTCTCAGATCTATGGGTGTATATTGGGAGGACAACATACATACCCAGTACCTGCCACCTATATGAAAGAAAACATGAATGAAAAGGAAGTAAGCTATGTTTTAAAGGTAATATAAAAGAAACACCAAAGGAGAAAAGAAAGAACAAATTCCTTATACCACATCATCTATAAAAAATAATTTTAAAGGAAGACAATCAGGAAAGGTGGTGCTATTTGGAGTCTGTAGTCATCTGATTACCATGCGTAATTTGTTGAAAATGTGAGCTGTACAATAAATAATTTAACAATCCTCTGATATGAAGGGCCTTATTACAAGAAAAACAAAGATCAAAACCAATCCAAAATTGTGTTCATGTATTTTCTGAGGGCAGAGCAACCCTGTAAATAGTTCTTTGATAACGGCAGAAATAATATTTCATGTGTTGTAATTGCGTGGTATTGTTTGAAAATCCTAAAATCATGTTCTAAGATTAGATGATACCCTGCAGTTTGGTGTCCTGTTTGTAAGAGCAAATAATTAAAAAGGCATTTCTATTAATTTCTCCTTTATCTGCAGATTCTGGATAGTATGAAGCCATTGCGCCCTTACGAGCGCATTGATACTTTGAAACAATTTCTTGAGCATGATGGACACGTTTTACGGTTTTTCTGTGTGTGGGATGAACCAGAATCCATGTTTCATGACCCACGGGAACTTGTTCTACGCTACTATTTGTCTGATGATACTATTGATATAAAAGAAATTATACCAGTAAACTCAGGTCGGGATGCAGTTCCCCTTTTCCTCAAGAGAGATAAGCTTCCAAAGGTGAGAAATAAATGAAATGAAAATTTCAGCTTATTCCAAATTCCTCCACTAATGAAGAAATAATAAATGCCTTGTTTTGAAAATCCTGTATTCGTATTGTAACGATATTTAGAAAGTGTTACCAGAGTATTAATCAGAATTGCATGATTTAGGTTTTCCACACATACTGATATAACAGCTTAATAAGTGATGGAGGGGAAAAAAAGTTTAAAAATAATTTAAAAGGAGAGCAAATTAAGTTTAAAATTAAAAGGAGAGAAAAATTAGCAGAAAGATAGCCCACCATTTCCTTTTTCTCATATTAGTGTATAAAGGTAAATATAGTAGTAAAGCTCTGCTGTAATGGAAGTCCAGAAGATTAATTAGTATTGACAGATAAACTAATGTAAAACTGAAGTGAATTCAGATTTGATCCATATTACTTATATTTGGAACCTTTGGAAAAGTCCAGCTTTAGTATTCCATAATGTTACATCTTTGTAGCAAATCTAGAGCGCTTTCTTAAAATTGAATTTTTGGATATGGGACCTTATGCAAAGGTAGTTAAAATCAGTAGGAATCCAGGGATAAGCTTTGTCAGGCATTAATCAGGTGTTCATTTGAGAAGTCTTTTCTCAGAGAAATCTTGAAAGGGCTTGAGTCCTCTGTAGCCTATTATGATTTAAAAATTAATAAACTGGATGCACTTCTGTATGGCTCCAGACAGGTTCATCAACCCACAGATGGAGTAAACCACTGTGGAATATCGTCCCTCCCTTCCTTCCAATATTGGCAACCTATTTGGGATGCCATAGATGTCCATGAGCTTTTATGGTAAAAACTTAATAGGAAAACATTGCACTTTTGTAACCTTGTGCATGTTATGTTCTGAGATGCTGATTTAGCAGTAGTCCTATATTAACAAACTCCTTCTACCATTGAAGTCCATGTTGCAAGGGTAAGGGCTAGCTTCTTCCTCTGAATTCAGTAGAAATTTTAAGAAAGGCAGCAAAGGAGATCAGTCAAAAGTTGTGGTGTCAGGAAAGGTGTCCAGACAAAATAGCACACTTTGGTCACCCTGCATCAGCAGTTCATAATTTTAAACAAAATGTTATATGTTTATGTATTAGGTTTAATATTACTGGGATGAATACTGTTGTAATTTTGAAGCTCACGATAGAAACAAAAAAAACTACAATTTTTTTGCAGGTAGAATCATATGCTGACTTGAGTCTCTTAGGTTTGTGCAATGCTTAGCAGAGTAGAACCAACCCCGAGTGATTCTTTTGCATGTTTTTATAATTATTACCTATCAAAATAATATCCTTTAGAGCAAATGTTGACAACAGTGTGCTGCTTTGGGTGCATTAACCTTTGCTTTCTGTTTGCTTGCAAAAAGAAGAAGGCTTTACTCTTGGATACAGTGTAAGATTCTGAATACTTCTTGCGGAATAGGTCTTGGCTTTTGCCGAATACACTGGTTTTTAGGTTTGGTGACATCATTTCACCTTAGAATTTACTAAAAATCCTCCCCAGAAAACACTATAATAACAGTCAGTCTGTAAAACCCCTAGTATTCTGAGGTAACTGAGTTCTCTTTCTTCACTGTTAACTATATTCCTAAAGAATTGATGTCTTTTCTTGCAGTATGCGCCCACAGGGCTGTATCAGCCAGGCACAATCACCAGTCGCACAGTCCTCAATGTGTTTGGAAAGTTGGTGGGAAACAAAACCCATTACATTCTGGACAATCGTAAGGTCAGATATTACTGAATACCTCCAGCAGTTGAATGTGTTTATAGTAGTTTTTGTAATTTCTGTGGTTACTATCCTCTGCAACAAAGAGAGTTAATTGTAAAATTGTGTTGCCACTGGAGAACAGGTCGAGTGAAAACTACTGAGATTTACAGTATGTAAATTCTGTGTTTGAGAAAGTGAGATAGCTTGGCAGGAGGTGAAAAATACTTGCAAATGGACAAGGAAGGTTGTGTTGTAAATCACATGCACTAAATGACCTAGATTTTAAGAAAGGTATTGGGATTCTGAGATTTATAGAGCTGCTGTATAAACGTTCTCTCTCATCTTAGACAGGAGCAGTGCATCAGGAATTTTACAGAGACAGTGACCTGAAAATAGGAGCAGTAATTAATGTTTGGGGAAGGCAGATAATACTTTGTGATTGTGATGAATTCACTAAAGAATATTACAGGACAAAGTACGGAATTGGTAAGTAGTGATAATTTCCTTATCAGCATTTTTTTTACTTCTGCATTTGACAGAACTGTCTCTGAATTTTATTTCTGATAAAATACATTCACTAAAACCTTTAGCAATAACAATCTGTTGTAGCTGTTAACAGCAAAGCAGTAATTTCGCAGGTGATCCAGAGGGCTTTCTTGTATGCTACTGAATGGAAAACTAACACGTAATGGACATGTTCTGTTCCTAACTGCCTCTCTTTTAAAACTAGAATGACAAAATATGGCTAGACCGCCATTTCTTCTCCTATTCTTCCCCCTCCCATTCCAATAGATGTGTTTGCAGTCAGAAAAAAAAAAAAGTGTAGGTAATGAGTAAGTGGAATGAGCTCAATTACTCCCCATTATACTACATTTCATTTTATGTGGATGTGAGAATCTTCACATAATAGGATTTTCTGACACAACAGTAGTAGTCTGTCACATTACTGGGTTTTTCAATGTAGTTTTCTGTATCCTAGACCATTAGAGTATGTGTCCTGTGAAGTTTCAGCACCGAATTCTGGAAACATTTAGAGTCTATGTCTGTAATGGAAAAGCATTTGGGAAATGTCTAACAATAGGGGCTTTCATTTACCTGCGTTTGAATTCCCTCAGTCGGGCTTTCTAATGGTTGTATTATGGACATCTTCCTGCAAAACTAACTTAATTTCTGGCAGTTTATTCATTCAATAAATATAGCTGTCTGACTGTTCAGAGATGGTTGGAAGAATCTTACTATGGCTTTTCTCTGTACCTGAGTAAACTATTTCTTTCAGCTTGACAGGTGATCAGAGAGAATGTAGTGTTTGGATCAAAGCTTGGCTGCTGCATTGGGGGAATCAAATGTTGTAGGGTTGCCATTAAAACATTAAAATTCTTAATTGGCAAAACACGTCTCATTAGGGCCTTTTAAAATAATGACTTGGCATGTCTGTACCAAAATAAATCTTTTCCTATGCTAGCCAGTGTGTGAGGAATCCATCCATATTCAATAACCATGGCATTATCTATAATAACAGTGAGTTTAAATCCAGGGATGCAAACCAGGGGATTCTTCCCTGAGAATTTCTTCAGCCAAGACCGCTGCCACTGTTTGGCTGCACTCTCCTCTGTCTGAACAAAATATCCTGGAACAGTGAATGGGGATTTCCTACTCACAGCAGGCAAGAAATGAAATGCAGCTGACCATTCTGTATTAACTAAGCAAAGGAACCCAGTGTTACACAAATGTAAAGGTTGTTTGCTTCCTTTAGTGCTGGCTCAGTGGTTACTGGTCATGTCTCTGGATGTTAAAGTTAGGTGGTTTGCAAGTTAAGAGAAGTCGGAAGTTGCTGATTGTGCAGAGTCCTGGAAAACTGGCACCCTAGGTGATCTAGTCCATTCCCGTTGTTCTGGGGCAGGACAGTGTATATACACAGATTTGTATACATGTTTATATAGCCTTTTATCAGCATCCTCCAGAGGAGGAGGTTTTTTTGCCTTATGAGGCATCTTGTCCTCACTTCATATTTAGAAATGCTGCTTAATAGCTACTCTGAAGCAAGTTTGTGTAAAATGAGGGACGAACTTTTATATCTTACCTCCGTTGGACATGGGGATAAATTGGTAGGTGTCCTCTTTCTTTCTAAGAACATTGTGCCTATTTGAACACTATTCCAATACACCATCTCACCACTCTACCCAGGTTATTTGCTGCTAGGGGAAATCTTTAATCTTTCCCCATAGTCCATTCTTCTCTGTCTGCGATGATTTTTCAGTTTTTTTGTCAGTGCTCTCTCCAATTTCTCTGCCTCCTTTACATGAAACACTCAAAGACGTGCTCTAACTTGGACCTTTGGGAAACTGGAAGTGTTTTGCACATATCTTTAAGGATACATGATGGCAGATAGTCTGACTAACGTGAAAATAACATCCATCTTTATGCAGCCTGTCTTGTTCACAGAAAATGCATGCTGTCTTAGAGCTAAGAGAGACTCACAATTTGCTGTGAAATTATTTCCTGATTACTCCATCAGGATTTAAAAAAAAGTATGTGTAACTTTTTATCCAGAAGAGACTTAGGAGTAGAATCAGGATAGTTTTTGGCTTAAGAGGAGATTTTTAAGAGAGAAAAGGTGAGGGTTCACCTTTTATCCTTAGTAAGTTACAAATTTTGTTTGTATCTGGGGGACGCACAAGGTATTCTCACTGGGCTCTGTCCCACAAAGTGCCTGACATTCTGCTCCTATCCAATTAAACACTGAAACGTGCTTAATTGCAGTTCGAGTCCAGGGAGACTGTTTACTTGAGTAAGAGTAAGCAAGTGGATAAATTAGTTCTTACATTAAGGCACCTCGTGGCATCAATCCAGCTGTTTGTTATTGTGTTTTCACATTACTCCCCTTCAATTTACACTCTTCTGCTAAAGCCACTAAAGAGGCCGACATTTATTTTTGACTCTGCAGTTTCAGCCTAAGTTGCTTGCTGATGGAATTTGCCCTTTAGAAGAGTTAAGGACACTTCAGATTTCTCTTGAAGTGCACGAATGTGATATCTGATATATTTCCAATGTTAGTTTTGCCCGTTTTACTCTTTATACTGTTTTTGAAAAGCAAAGGAGGGCTTTTCCATGGGTAAACAACAGATAATGCCCTTTAACAGGAAGCTAATGATATTACTCTCATTGAGCAGTGCTGTGAATGCAAGAGAAAGTGCCTTAATATGTGATATTATTTGTCCAGCCTCAGAGGAGGAGAAAAATATGCTATAGCCAATGTACGTGTTGTGGTCACCCAGCTGAAACATGGAATATACTGATGTGCAATGAGGAGAAGCTGATACTGATTCTTCTCACTAAATACAGGATCTTAGCACAGAGTTGAGTATCAGGCGTGAAGCTGAGTATAAAGTATTCTTTCTCATATAACAGATTGCTCCTGAAGAGACAAAACCAGCAATATCTGGTTTCCTACTGATTTTTACTCACTGTCCTGGCACCTCCCAAGCTGTTTTGCAGCACCCCGTAATCCCTTTCCTGTCCCAGCTCTCCTCTCTCTCCCACCCCCTCATTTCTCAGACTCCCTCTCTGACCTGCTCCCTGGGCAGAGCAGCGTGTGGGGTGATCAGCTGGTCAGTACATGTGTGCTTTTGGCCAGGCAGCTGTTGCTGGATAACAGCTGACTTCTTGCTTTTCCCTCAGTAGGGGCACTAAAGCCTGCTGCCAATTTTCACTAAACTTGTTAGAGATCAGTCTCTTTGGCGTCTAACCTCTCCACTATATGTCAGGGAGGCTGAGTAGCAGCTTATGAATATACCTGTGCATTTACAGATGCTTTTTGTTCCCTCAGGTAATTGGAATAATCATGAAGTAACACTCTGTAAAAGAGATTTTCTTTGAATCAGAATAAACACTGTCATGTTTTAACTGCATGGGTGGTTCTATGAGCATTAAGTTTCTTTTAATCTTGCATGTAAATGTTGTGAAAATGTTATTGTCTTATTATTTTACTTCTTACTTAAATTGTGAAATGGGCTCTCACAAAACCTAAGTCTCAGCTGTTTGGTATATGTATATGTAGAACATAATGTCAACAGTGTTATACCTCCAGGTCATTAACACCTCTTACATTGTCCAAGGCTTGATGGGATTTCTACCTCCTGCCCTTGGCTCTAATGCTCAGAGGCATCTGTTCTCTTCTTCTAAAGGTGTAATTTCTTGCCTGCCTGTTATGTACTGATACTCAGTATGGTTATCATTCTAATCCAAAATATGTAGCATTTGACCCTCCTTGAATTACGTTTTTATCTAACTCCTGAGGGTTTGCTTGCAGTTCTTTGACTGAAAGATGAAGGTAATCTTACAATATATAACCAAAATCTTACAGTGTATATTGAAACTGAAAGCAAAGTCATTCAAGCTATCGTAAAGCTTAATGCTGCCTCTGTGGTAACAAATTCTTCTTGAGGAATTTTGTTTTTCTTACTGTACTATCTTAATTGTTTATATGCTGAAGATGTGGCTGGAAATGTTTTGTTTCTTGCTGTTTCCAGTATTTGTTAAAATCTCATTCAGATTTTGATGTTGTGAGAAAAAGTTACTAGTGTGCAGTGCATGTTTGATAGACTGAGTAAAATAAACCCCCCAGTGCCAGACCATCTCTGAAGGGTGTCAATTGATGCAGTAACAAGGGATGAAATTGTCCATGGGGAAAATACCTTGTACTTTATGGAAGTACAAGTTTGTAATCCTGGACTTTCAATTTACGCTCTGCCCACTGTAAATTGACACTGAAAATGTTACAGCCTGTATGGAAGAAGAGGGCATAGATTCCTTTTCCAGACTGGACAGAAGTAATTTTCCAATGGTAGGACAAAAGGCAATGGGTATAATCCGGAAACATAAGAGGTTTCAAAGAAATACAAGGAAGAATTTCTTCACTGTGAGGGTGAGGGAGCACTGGAACAGGCTGCCCAGATGGGTTGTGGAGTCTCCTTCTCTGGAGACATTAAAAATCCACCTGGACGAGTACCTGTGTGACCTACTCTAGGTGGTACTGCTCTGGCAGGAGGTTGGACTAGATGATGTTTCAAGGTCCCTTCCAACCCTTCAGATTCTGTGGTTCCATGAAACAGTGATAGCCTTGGGAGGAGTGCATTTTACGTGTAAGTGCAAGCTGTCTTTCTGATTCTACCTCAATGGTGTGTGTCAGAGCAAAGATGAAATGAGTTCTGAGCTTGGATATGGCTGTCAGTCCACTGCACCTAGTTCATTTTTAAGCAGAAATTAATTCTTAACTAGTTTTGTAAACTGCATTTCTGCATGGCAATTTCTTTCCTCATTCACAGGAAATTCACAGGAAATAGAGATTCACATAATCCCTTAAAACCCTGGAAACAGGCTGGATATTTGCCTTTTTAGTGAATCAGAATGAAGCAAAATCATTTTACTCCGGGAAAAGCATGGGAAACCACGTGCTAACTTTCTCTTTGGACTTCATTTATTTCAAGCATGGGTTGTGAGGGATTTACATACTCTCTGGGGCTAATATAATGTTCCTCTTCATTTGTAGTTTGGAAATCTTAATTTTTATCCACATATGCTAAAGTACGTATAAAAGGAGGTGCTTCAGTGTTTCTTAATGAATGCCTTTACACATCAGTGTTAATGTGTGTACACCGTGGCCTGCATGTAAACACGCAAGCTCACCTTTTGAGTTTGGTAGTTCAACTGAATGTCCTGGCTTCCCAAATGCTTTTGGCAGGAAGAGTATTATTTGCAGCCACGCAAAGGGAAGGGGCTTGTTTCTGTCTAAATACACTGCTATAAAGTTCCAGACTTCGGAGCAGAAAATATTAGTGCAGATTGACATATAACAAAACTTAAAAAAAAAAAAAAAAACAACAACAAAACCTTAAGGTTTATAAACAGCATCAAACCATCAGGGCAAGAACCCGGAGCTCCTGCCCTCAGCTCCAGGCGATGAGGGGAGAGAGGAGCGGGCTGAGGCGGCGCCGTGGCCGCCGCCTGCCCCGACGTGTGTACACTAGGTGGCGCTGTGGGAGCGCGGGAAGCAGCCTCCCGCCCACACTGCCGCCCGCTCGGGGCTTCCATCCCTTCTTGTCCGCTGCCCGCTGCCCCGGGCAGCCCCCGTGTGGAACCGGCGGTGTGAAAAGCCGCGATTCCTTCCCGGGTGTCCAGCACACCGTCCCTCACGTAGCGCCGCAGCACACACCGCCTCAATACCAGCGGGTGCTGTGGGATTTCTTTCTTTCTTTCTTTCTTTCTTTCTTTCTTTCTTTCTTTCTTTCT
>WBNH01011728.1:44001-87464 GCA_013401255.1 Urocolius indicus | reverse complement strand
TTCCCTTCCCTTCCCTTCCCTTCCCTTCCCTTCCCTTCCCTTCCCTTCCCTTCCCTTCCCTTCCCTTCCCTTCCCTTCCCTTCCCTTCCCTTCCCTTCCCTTCCCTTCCCTTTTCCTTTCTTTTGAGGTGTCACACAGAAAATGCCTGGAGGGGCAACTTTGTCATAAACAGTATTTAGGAAACACCATTTTTGTGCATGTTTATACACACACACATACACTTTCACGGTAAAGGTTGAAAACGACTTGAGTGAACTTTTGCATACGGGCTTGGTCCATGTGCTTCTGAATGACAGAAAGGGCACGTGTAGTTTTGGTGGTGAAAAATATTGATGTGGCTTTGTAAAACCCCCTTTTAACTGGTTGAGGTGAAGGTATTAGGTTTTTCAGTCAGATCATATTCCTCTAGGAGGTAAAGGCCATCTTCAAAAAACATTTTAATCACAAGCCAATTCAGAAAATGTTCCAAGTGACATCAGTTTTGTCATTTGTCTCATATCACATTTTGCCCTCTGGACTGTGATTTGTGATCCATCCTCTTCCACTTCGCCTCATGTATTCTTCCTTCACTTACTAGCCCAGCCAGCTGTCCCTTGTTCAGGGCAACATCTTCAGCACACCCAGATGTGGAGATGACACTGCTCCATGCAGGCAGTGCTGCACCAGTTGTCTATGACCTTCTTATTGCATTTGTGTTGGTGTAGAAAGGGCTCTGTGAGGACAGCAAGCCGGGCTTGAAGCCACAGCAAAAAGGGCCAGGTGCAGCCTGGGCTGCCCAAAAATGACTTTCCTCCTCTGCTAAGCACTGGTTAGACCTCATCAAGATATTGTGTTCCCTTTTGAGTCTGCCAGGACAGGAAAGACTTGGATCAACCAGGGCAAGTTCAAGAGAAGCACCTTGATGGTCAGTGCTGAGGAATCCCTGGGAGAACAGGGCTTGCCCAGCCTGAGCGGTCACCTGCACTCACTCACAGGGAGGTTACTGAGTCCAAGCAGGTTGGCTTTTCACAGGGGTACACAGTAGAACGGCATGAGACAACATGTGTCAGTGGAAACAAGAGGCTCAGAGTTGGATATTGGAAAGAACTTTCCTCCCTGTGGCAGGTTGCCAGAGAGCAGGCTGTAGGTACAGCCCTGAGCAGCCTGGTCTGGCCTGGGGCTGACTCTGTCCTCAAAAGGAAACCAGACTAGAGACTTCCCGAGGTCTTGTCCAACCGGAATTATGTTGTTTTCCTATGATTTATGTCTTCATTTGTCTCACATCTGCCCATTTACTTCTTCTTGTACAAAAATTACTTTTTTTTTTCTCTCACCTTTTCCATTTTTCATTAACCTTATTTAACTGTCGGACTGTTATTACTCTGTTGAAGTTCTTTGTGAACCCCACTGGCAAGCTGAAACTGTGTTGCAGCAAAAGCACAGTGCAGGGAAGCAACAAGGTAAGAGATTTTCACCAACAGAGGAGTAAGGAGGCACCATAGGGCAGCGGTGCTTTTGGAAGCCACCCCTATGGGACATTAGTGCAGGTCCCTGACCAGACTCTGCTGAGTCTGAACAGCTCCTGCAATGTATCTGAGATAGTCAGGACCACTGGTCATTTGGAGGAAAGGCTTGAGATTGTGGAAAATAAGGAAAAAAACAATGCTGCTGAAACTGGATAAAATGAGATGTGAACTATTGGCTTCAAGGTGCCCAATTCTTGTCAGATACATATGATTTCAATAATGAATAAACTTTATGTATGTATTTATTTTCCTCTGGCAAAAAGCAGAGAGCAGAAAACTCATAAAGCAAATATTTACTTAATCATGTTGTCTCAAAGGCTAAAACCGAAAAATTAATATACAATTGCTAGTTTATTATTTTGTCCCATTTTGAAACTATATTTGTCTTTCCTTTTGCCTGTGTATCTTACTGATATTTGTCAAACATTTTAAGATTATAGATGAAATCCCGAAACCCTTGAAAAAACAGTTCTGTTATTGATTTCTATGGGGTCTTTTTTTGCCCTATACCAATAGAGAGGATCCTGGTTTGATTTTAATCAGTGTACTGTTACAGAAATAGATTAATAAATATTCATATTAGCAGTTTAACTCCTTAGTGGAATGGCTTCATCAGATAGTAATAAATAAATTTTACTGTCTTTGTTGTAGAGGATTTCACCCCAATTCTGTATAAGGCTCCACCACTTCCAAAACCAGAAAAAACATTACCTCCTTACACTGGATTTGGTTCTGAAGAGGATTCTCTGTGCTCCTGTATGAGTCTGGTTCTCAAGCCTCCTCAAAAAGATTTCAAGAAATTCATGGAGAAAGACAGGTATTTCAGTGAAAATTAATTTCAGTTTTTAAAATGATATCTTTTTTTGTTTTGTTTTGTTTTGTTCATCAAGATATGCAGCTCATCAGACTTTTAAGGGACAAGTGCATGAGGACTGATTTAGTGACACAGTACCCCAATTTTTTCTCAACTCAGCAAAATTTCGTTTTGGAGATGGCAAATACTCTGTCCCTCCCATCTCCTACCTTCTTCCCTTCTGCTGACTTCAGTGGGAGTCTTAATCCAGCAATTAGTGAGGAATTTTGTATGCTTCAGCAGTCCGACACTGATTTGTTTTTCTGTTTGACTTTCTGGCATTTAGGGTTTTGGGGTTTTTTTATCTGCTGAGCTTCATGCAACTTACTGTAACAATATTAAAAGTTTCATTTAAACATAAATAAAAACTTCTTTGCTGTGAGGGTGAGGGAGCCCTGGCACAGGCTGCCCAGGGAGAGTGTGGAGTCTCCTTCTCCAGAGGCTTTCAAACCTGGTTGGATGTGTTCCTGTGTGACCTGATCTAGGTGGACCTGCTTTAGCAGGGGGTTGGACTGGATGATCTCTAAAGGTCCCTTCCAACCCCCACCATTCTGTGATTTTATGATTAACCCATTACTTTCTGTTACAAAATAGTTTTTCAGGCAGTGGGTGTTGAAGCCTATGCAGAAAGCAAAGTCATATGCTAGAAACCTCCATTAACGGAAAGAGCTACTAGAAAAAAAGCTTGGGAATGTATTGATAGTGCGTATAGTGGTACTGTCAGTCATTTTAAACACAATCACTTATCAAATACCCAACTACTAAGATCACTTATTTGGCCTGTTTTTGTGGAGGTAATGTTAGCACGTATCGGGATTCAGAATTTCATTTGAAAATATGCATACCTAAGTGTGTTCTTCCTTTAGTAAATTTTCTGGAAAGAAACTTGGAGCTTGATTTGCAATTGAATTTGAATACAAATTCATTCCAGACCTGTGGTGGAGAAGTAATTTTCGCCTGAAAACGATTCCTTTCTATCTGGCTGACTCTAGCTGGTTCTGTTAATTTAAGCTGAAAATGCTGTTTCACAAATTAGGGAATCTTATGCCATTTCCCTCCTTGGTCCAGGAATAACACAATTAATGTGTGTTACAAAACGTGGGAGAACACATCTCTTAGTGATGAAAACTTTTCTCATATTATGTTTTTGGTTTCTTACTTCTCGTTTTGCTTGTTAGAAGTGGCATGGATAGTAACATCCTGCGCTTTGTTGCAAAACTTGTCACGGACAGTCCTATTGACAAGGATCGGAAATTCATTATTTCCTACTTCCTGAGTGATGACACCATTTCAGTTTTTGAACATGTACAGCGAAACTCAGGTAAGATGCAATAATGTCTTGCAGTCAGTCACAGTTGATCTACTCGTTTGATTAGAGTTTACAGTAAACATTGTGACCAGACTCGCCACTAGAAGAAGCAGGGATGTGGATTTTAAAATGCAATGGGAATTACATCAACAGGTCTGCTGCATTGTCTTGCATAACTGTATGTCAGCAAAATTTGTAATCTTCATCACTTGAAATAATACTGTTCGTTGTACAACAGAACCTCACAACATCCTGTGGGAACTGAAAGCTTAATTCATTGAAACCTTTATTACATTTTAATTTGCAAATTTGGCCTTTAAACATTTGCTTTTCTTGTGGATGACATATAGGAATTGTATTGTAACTGGTGATAAATAGTGACAGGAAATGTAAGACTTGAGGAATAAAAGGATAAATCCTTTGTTTTGCAAGACTGTTATGGCATCACAAAATCCCTATAGCATCCATTGTATAGAAGCAGCTCATGAAAGCAAAACATCTGTGGGGATTTTTTTAATATAATTTATCATTAATCATGTAGTGTTAAGCATATAAAGACTGAAGATTACCCTATGCTCTTGTCTGTGTATCACAGAATCATAGAATCGTTTTGACTGGAAGAGACCTTTAAGATCCTCAAGTCCAGCCTTTGTCGCAGCCCTATCAACCACTAGGCCATTTCCCTAAGCACAACGTCCACCCATCTCTTAACAGCTCTAGAGACGATGACTCCAGCACCTCCCTGGGCAGCCGTTCCAATGCCTTACAACCATTTCTGTGAAGAAATTCATTCTAATATCCAGCCTGAACCTCCCCTGGCGCAACTTGAGGCCATTTCCTCTTGTTCTATTGCTTTTCACTAGGGAGAAAAGCCACACTTCCCCAAGCCTGTAGCACTGCTGGGGGTTGTTGTGGCCCAAGTGCAGGACCCGGCACTTGGCCTTATTGAAACTCATGGCATTGGCCTTGGCCCAGTGATCCGGCCTATCTAGATCTCTCTATAGAGCTTCCCTACCCTCAAGCAGATCAACACTTCCATGCAGCTTGTTGTCATCTGCAAACTTAATAAGGGTGCACTCTATCCCCTCATCCAGATCATAAAGATGTTAAACAGGACTGTCCCCAATATATGTGTGTGTATAATACTGAACTAGATTTCAGGGAGCCAGACTACCAGTGTTTAAGTGACAATTGCTTTGTTACTGCTCAGTTGCTTGATCATATTTGTTATATTTCTGGATCACAGTCACTCAACATTGTTGTGATTAAATTCTTTTGACCACTGTTGTCTGTTGTAGGCTACCTCCAACTAAAAGTATGAAAGATTTTGTGATTTTCAAGCACCTTTTGATTTCCTTGGATTGTCTTGCACTTGGATGGAAAGACATAGGGCTGGGAAGGATGTTAGGAAGTAATTCTGTAACCCAGAGAGACTCAGAGCCTTGGCTGAGAGGGACCCTGTTGGAGAGATTAGTGTATTTCTCTGAAGCCTCCAAAACACCTGCAGTGGCAGTTTCAGAGCAGTTAACATCCAGAAGTGCTCTGGTACCTCTCAAGAAGTGCAGTCAAAGGCCTGACTCTGAAAAACTGCTATCAGCCTCTGACACAACTGTATAGAGAAAAAAATTAGGAAATCATGTTATCTCAAAGACAAGAGAAAAAGAGTAAGAGAAGGTTTCCTTAGTTACGATATTAGGCTGTTGTGACTACCACGGGACTAGCTCTTTTGATACTGCTTGAGTTGCCCTATATCAGCTTCTTGGCACAGAATACTATAGTATGGTATTTCAGGTACACCCTGCAGTGGTGACCAGCTCACTGTCCTCTTTGGTACTTGCAGCTCAGTATACAGCAAAGACTGGCCTGGGGAGGACTGTTATTCCCCTTTGCTTCAGGCTCTTGTGCCAGCAGTTGGGTTTCTGAGGTCCAGTTATTCAACTTACAGTTAAGATCTAAGTGTTCTTGCAACCTTATGCTTAAGATTGTACTAAAAATGATTTCTTATGTTAATGCTTTGCAGACCTATGATGAACACCACATCCATATAAAAATGTAGATATCATGAATATCTAGACCTTTCTGTGTTCCTAGAGAACTTTTTTATGTCAGTGGTGCTGCTAAGTCATTTTGAGTGTCCTGAATGGCTTTGGGAAGGCCTGAGTCATTTTGATGCACAGAACTTTTAATGACATCTCAGCTTGTATCCAGCTATGTTAAGAATAAATAGGGACCTCACTGCTAACCAAAATACAAGTCATTGTCTGAGAAAGGTTTTGAAAATGTATAGAGAACCTGTGTAGATTTCAGTGAGCATTCCCAGTTAGCCCTGCTCTGCTGCAGCAAGATTTAGCACTATTTATGGCAGCAGTGGCTTGTCATCATTATTTCACTAGTTTCCTGGCATTCAGTGGCCTATAATTTATGCAACTTCACATATATATGTATTTATTATGTAATACTGCCGTGGGGCTCAGGAGCAGCTCAGTTCTCTAGCTATGAATGACAATGACAATTCTTTATGTCCAGAGACATAAAAGATGGTAAGGGTACAGCTTCACTGTTAAATTAAAGAAATTCAGGGAATTTTTTGAATTTCAGACTCCAATCATAATTATTGCCTATTTGGCCACTCCTGGTTTTCCTTTGCACCATTTCAAGTAGCCAAGGCCTCAGAGAGCCTGGGCCCCCTGGGAGATTTAACTCCAGAAAACTCTCCTGTGAGACAGTAACGAAAAGGCTGCACCAGGACTGGCTTGCTCCTACCTTCTCAGTCATCTAACACTATCTCAGATTTTGCACACTTGAAAATGAAAATACCACTCTTTTGGACTGCAGCACTGCCCTCACATCCCTTCAAACAGTTTGAACACACAAAAGTAATAGTTGTGTCTTAAGACCCCAGATTTATCATATAGCACCCAGAGTGGAGCCAGAGCCACACACTGTGCAATGCAGATGGAGTCAATTGGTCAGGCTCTCCCCAGCATGGGTGCCAGGCCAGAGACTGCTTCCTGGCTTCCTTTTATCTTGGAAAAAGAATATATTCAGGGATTGCAGCTGGGAGTCCCTTGACCATTGCTAGTCAAACAAAATATGTCAGAGTAAGTGGGCAAGTCTGCATACCAGCACCAACAGATCCTTTAAGATATGTATGAAAAGAAAGTATCTGTAAATGGGTTAAAACTTTCCTGGGATGTTAAAGAAGACTGGTAGCTGACTTTCAGAGATGTTAGGTGAAATTGAAGGATGTGGCTAAGAACTGGCCATTGGAAAGTTTAGTGAGAACAGCCTTGAAGAGGCAGGGTAAGAAGAAGGGATGTGGTGAGGTAGAGCAGCAGTTGAAAAGGGATCTGGGACTGCAGAACTTTCTTTCTTTTCTTTCTTTTCTCCTTCCTCTCTCTCTCTCTCTCTCTCTCTCTCCCCCCCCTTTATTTTACTCATGCCTGAAGGAAAAGTGAATGAGTTTCTTTGAGGTTAAGAAGGAGAAGGCCTTGCAAAGATCTGGTAAGAGTGTCTGGGAAAAAGGACTGAGGCATGCAAAATGAGAGTGAGAACATTTGTGTGTGAGAAAGAAAAGTGTTGAACTGGATGGAATGGGAGTGAAGTAAGTTAGAGTACACCTCAGAGAGGGGATGAGTTAAAACAGTAAATAAGTCCCAAAATAACAATTTGGCAACTTCTTTGTGCACACGTTCAAAGGGCTATGTTTTCATTTTTATCTGGTAAAATTGTCAATTAAAAATGTTTCAAATCTCCATTCTAAGACAGGAGCTCTTACTTTTCTCAGTCCAGCAACCTGAAGGCTGCAGAGAAGAACTTCACACTACTAGGAACACTCTGAATTTATTTGAAATGCAGAGAGCTGGACATCTTGAAGCACTCGTTGAGTTGGAGGTCAAAGCATGAGAACTTTGGCTCCCCATGCAGAAGATCACTACCCCTTTTTTACTCAGTTTAAGACCAAGCCGACAGCTGTACAAACACCTGCAAAGTCTGATCTGATCTTAATAGAGGAGAGTCTTTGGTTGTGGTGTTTATTTTGTGCTTTGAGCCTGGCTCTCGTAGATTTCCATCAAAATTTCTCATCAGGTTTCAGTGTAAAATCTCTAACTTAATGAGATTTTCTTGTTGTTTTCCTTTATACCACTTGAAATGTACTAACCTGTAGCATTTGAAAAACAATTATGGGACAGAACTATGAGCATAAGTTTCCAATCTAAGTGCACAATAGCAGGGAAATAAAGAGACAAGAGTGAAGTTCCAATCTTACAGAGACTAGTTCTGTTTAAATATAACAAACAGTTGCCAGGTTGATGTAATCTAAAAATTTAATATTTCTTTTAATAGATAGGTAAAAAAGAATCTGTTTAGAGCTACATTAGTGATTTGAATCGTTTTTTGATTCAAGCTAGATCTAACCATTACTATAGTGTATTATTTATCTTTTGCTTTTTATGGTGCTAGTAAAGCAATTAAGACAAACATCGGCTCCAAGCTCTGGTTTAATAAATAGTTTGAGTTTCACATTCATTTATGATTTTGATTATAAAAGGCATTTTATTACACTGTTTATTAAACTTTTATTGGACTTGCATCACGACCTAATGTGCAAGACATCATTAAATGATACTAAAGTATGCATTTTGTCTTTTGGCTTGGAAGCTCAAATATAAACAGGAAACAAACTCTAAGGCACTCCAGAGCTGTTGTAGGGCACATATCCTGATGAAACTAAACATGTGACAGAATGGTTTCTGGAAAACTTGCTATGTGCCATGAAATTTGTGGTGCACCAGGAGATATTACTGTAAAGTGAAATATTCATTTTAGTGTCTTACATACTCTTGAGCACCCTGCAGTTTCCAGTGACAGGAATAAAATCATTATAATGTGAAAAGAAATAATGTGACATGCTCAGCTTATAAAGGAAATAACAGCTCCCAATTAAATTGCATTGGCAGAAAGTTGAAGACAGTGACATGTCACTCCTACTTTTCTTTATTTTTTTTACTTTCAAAAGCCCTTAAAAACAAGTTAGAATTACAGTGCACCAGAATTCGTGATCTTTCTGGGTCTAAGTTGTGATTTTCTGGTTTTCTTTTTTTGCTCTGACAGTTCAAGGATAATTGCCTGCATCGTACATTTTGCATCTCAAGGGTCAGTCCCAAGGCTGGCAACAGGGTTATGGGAACGATTTGAAGAGGCACGTTTCTGTCCCATTTTAATGAAAAGGAAAAAAAAAAAAAAAAGAAGGTGTTTGTCAGGCATTCAAATGAGATATGTCTCAGAATATACACAATGTGACTGTTGCTGTGGACACTGGCAGAGACAATTCTTTTAGCAATGAGAGGGAGGGGGAGAGTTTATTACAAGACAAGAAACTCAAGGATGAAAACTGGTATTTAAGTACAAACTGACAGATTTGGGGTTCTTTTGACATTTTATTGTGTGTTGTATTTTTTTGTTTGTTTGTTTCATTTTTTTTTCCCAAGTAAAACCATAATTCATTATTTACAATTCTATTCCCATAGGGGTACTTGGTGGGAAGTTCTTGAGGAGAGGTCGCATTAAGAAGCCTGGGCAAGAGCTCTTTAAGAGTGAGCCATCTGAATACTTCAAGGCTCAGGATCTGTTTGTTGGAGCCAGAGTTTGTTTCCATGGTCACAACTTTCTTTTGGTGGATGCTGATGAGTACGCAATCAACTACATGGAGAAGCATGCAAATGAGGTGAAGCAAGCTTTTGTTATTTTCTATTATCTTTAAAGATTGTACTTTATCTGTATATTTTTCATCATTATTTATAGCTAGCTTCTTCACCCAAAGCTGACAGCTCAGTGCTCTATCTAGCAATGGATTTAGGAGATGTTAGTTAGAGACTGCATGCAAGCCTGGCCATTCTTTACCCTCTATTCCATTTTTACTTTCTGAGCATCCACTCTTACTATATTAAGGGCTGTTAAAAGGTCTGGAATTGATCTATCCCTTGTTGAACCTATGATTACTGTTAGCTTCCACAGCTTTCTGTGTCAGCGAGTTGAAAGTTCATTGCCTAATATGTTAGAAAAATACATGATAAAAGAAGAAACTATCTTTTATCTTTTAGAACAGTTTATCTATTAGAATAGTTCTAGTGTTCCAGGGTTTCGTGAAGGTCTCCATTCACCTTATGCACCACCTTCATAATTTCATGAATCTCAGACATTCTTCCCCCTCAGCCTAATTTAGGAGTCTCATCCTTTTAAAAAGTCTGTCCTTGCAAGGCAATTGGGAGATGTGGAGACTGAAACAGTTCATAGTACTCAAGATGTGGGCACATCCAATTTAGAGTCTTACCAACAAGGTTATTTAATTCCCTTGTTGGATTTTTTGAGGGTTTGTACATATTTTTCTGCCACAATATTTCCCTTGTAATATTAGAAATTCATATGACAATTATGAATTCAAGGTTGCAGTTTGCTGGGTTTTGCTGTCTTTTGAGGTTTCCTAAAGAGGGGAGAGCAACAATAAATAGAGTGCTGGGGTGCCTCTGCTAATGTGTACTTTATGGTACCAGTCACTACACAAATGGCTGGTAAATAAACTTTCATTCACCAAAGCCAGAAATGTATCCAGTAGGAGGAGATGGATTATCCTGTGGCAATGGCAATGGAGGTAAAAAAAGAAAGGATACAGGGATGGAGAACGGCAGAAGAGTCACGGACCATTTTGTGGGATTTTATGTTGGTTTGTTATAGGAATGGAGATTACTGTTTCTTTTTATGGAGAAGTTTGGGCTGCAGTGTTTGAATAAATGTACCCCAGTATACTTGGACATACCTGTTATGTGCAGCTCTGACCGAGTCACTCCAAGAACTAGCTGAGGAGGCAAGGCATTTCTGCATCCCAGTCCCTCTTCTGTGTTGTTGCTTCATGACAGTGTGATCTTGAGCATCACGCTCTGGACTAGGCTGTGCTGTGACGATTTTGGGGCAGTGCATATGCTTCATGGCAGCATTAATTGTGCCTACTTCAGAGCTGTCCTTTTGCACGGGCTTGTTGAGAGTACACCTAGGGAAAATATCCAGGAGGCTTTAACAAGCTGTCATCCTCTGCCCACTCACCCACACCTTTTGTGGACAGAGAATAGAGGAGGTTCTTGGTGCAAGTTTGGATTGCTCCCTGTCTGCTGGTTCACCAAAGTAAGTGAGCCTGTTGGACTCCTGAGATGCTGTCAGGCCAAGCACAGTGTCAGGGACTACAAGTCTTGATGCCCTTGTGCTGCTGAGGCAGAGGTGGTTGCAACCTGACCCCTTGCTGCGTTTGGGCCACACGTGCTGTCCTCACTCAAATGGAAATAGCAGAGCGCTGTGATTTCTTTGTAAGTTAATGTGGAGTTAGGACCACCTGCCTTCCCTGGACTAACGGAAGATCTGCAAAATGTTTGTTGCTGTGCAATGCTTTAAGCAGTAAAATACAAAGCTATATATGTTATGTTTTCTTACTGCTGGACTTTTTCTCCTCCTAGTAGAATCAAAACAAAAGCTATTGCCCAAAAGGCAGAGTGCATCATTAGATTGTAAACATTCTTTTGAACTGCTGTTTGCATTGATTATTGTGAATCAAACAGGTGAGATCCTAGTTTTCCAGACTCAAAAACTGTATATTTTGAAAATAAAATCTGCAAAATGGGTAGAAGCAGCACTAAAAATACTTTGTTAAAGTGAATTTTGGAACATTCTTTGCACAGTCGAGATTTTAAAACATCTGATAGAAAAAAAGGTTTATTCTCCCAATGACAGATACTTTGTTCACATCCATTAGAGCTCTGGAAGTAAGGATACACCTTGATTTGGAGAGGGGGAAGCAATTTTAAGATGACTGTTTGTCAATTATTTCTAAAATTAAGAAGTAAAAATTTTCCCTCTGAATAGAGAGGTTTCTTTTCAGAAGAACACATCAGTATGTTTCCTGAAAACTGGTGAAAGGAATCCAAATGGAATGTATTTTTTCTAGAAAATGCCATTTTAACCACATTTCCGTAGGCACATATTGATTTAGATTAAATTTTCATTGGTAATCACAGTGCAAGTGAGAATTGATTTTGCTATTATTGTGACATTTGTTTGACACCATATGAGGTGTTTTAGTACTTAATTTTTTTTCTGTTTCAAAATTGTATTTATTGTATTGTTTTTAAGTTATGGGGAGATAAAAATCCTCAAGTCTTGTAATTTTGATAGCCACCTGTACCAAAAGTAACTTTAAGGACCTAATTCTCGAAACTTTTCAATGCTTTTAGTTTCTTTTCCAATTTGAAGGTTAAAAAAAAAAGGTTTAGAAAGTGTAAATTTGGTTGCAAAACAGAACCTGTGTGTTGTGCAAAGTCCTACCGGTATTATCGCTGTTTGAGGAACACTATTTCAAACAAGGCATTACTGTGACTCCTTGGAAATTAATTCATCATCTCTGAAAAAAAATCTAAGTTGTTCAAACTTTGTAGTCTTCTGCAGCACAAATGTGAAGGTTGGTTTTACTTCTACTGAGTCCAACACAATAACCTCTGACTTAAGCAAGACAGTCAAACAAAACTAGAATGGGACTACTAGCAGGCCAGCAATTACATGAGACGAGGAAAGCGGGTGAGGATTTATTACCATGCTGCTCAGATACTCGATGTCTATGTAGGTGTTTGTTAAATGTAGTTTAGAAAAAAAATGTAAAAATAACTGCTTTGATAATGTGGAGAAGACAGGTTTTAAAATAGACAGAACACTTTGTCCATCTTTAAATACTCTGCTCATTGATTCCTTCTGCCCAGTTTTTTCTCAATCTCTGTTCCCTGCTTTTTCAGCAAAAAGCTGTGTGCTTTTGGCCCAAATAACATTTGGAGGTGGGGACTGAAAAAGTTGCTGTCTCTAAAACTTTCTGGTTGCTGGTTCAACTGCTCCACACCACTGCCTTGCATGGTATTGCATGCCAGCGTTGTACTTAGAGTTTTGGCATAGGCAGCAATTGTCTAAATCTGAGCATGTTACCTGCAACCATTGATGTATGAATTAAACTGGGATCAATATGTACTGTTCTGGCAGTGTTGTCAGGACTTCAAATACCTTTTTCTAGATCCCTTGGAACTGATACAGAGATTTAGACAGACTTCAGCATAATTGGGAGTGAGACCCAGTCTCTGTTGTGATTAGGTTCTTAATATCAGTCATACCAAATTTCAAATAATTGCTAGTTAAAACAACACTGCTTATGGAAGAAATGGGAGAAAACTATTTTCAGATAGTTTGCTATGCTTTATAAGTTAGGTAGAGCATGAAAGATGTAAGGACGTGTCAGATATTCCTACTTGGACTCAACCTCACATGGATGTTTTATGTTTAAAATTATTGTAACCAATAAGTCTTTGGTAGAGCTTTAGCACAACAATCTGAATATATGGTGGAAGCCTTTAGAGCTTCAGTTCTGTTTACTTAAATTCAAATTTATTTTAATGGCAGATTTAGGGAGAAAGAAGCATTCTTCTTACATGACAAGAAAAATTGATTCTTAACAAGTTTCCAATCTGCTAACTCCAAGTCCGTAAGACAACAGAGTCTAATGTGAAAGAGAGAATCTATTTAAACAGTTCATTGGAGCCAATGGTGAAGAGAGTAGTTTTAACTTGGTGAAATTTTTACATTGAGAATTAAGTGAGGTGCATCAACATAAAATGAGGACCAAGTTCTTAGAGTGGTGCTTTAAGTATTTCTACTTCTGCTTCAACAACACAGTGTTTGCAGCAAAAGTGGAAGTCCTTTTATGTAGCTTGGAATAAGCTTTCTGAGAGTGCATGATTTGATGATTTTTGTTTAAATTTTTTATATTCTTGATAGGAAGCAATTTATTCAGGAGCAAACTTTCTTCCAAATGTAACAAAGTGCCAATTTATGCATTTGAAAAGAGACAGTGAAGAAACTAATAATACTTAGCAGTTCAACATTGCCCTGCGTCTTGATAAGTCTTGGTGGTACAAACATAGTTGGTTGCATAGGGTTTTTCTCTCTAATCTATGTCTTGCTTTCCTCTGTTAAGTTCTCCATGGCTGATATCGATGTTATCCTCAAGAAACTGAAAGACGTAGCTGAACCTCGTTCTCGAGAAATCAGACAGATGTTTGCAGCCACTGACCCTGAGCATAACAAGGTGATTGAGTATGACCCTTTCAGGTAAGACAGTGGATTTTGGTTTTTAATATTTAATTAAGACACATTCCCCAAACATGTTTAAATTATGACAGTTTCTTGATGCTTTCTGCACGTGTTAGCTGACAAATGATGCACATTTGTTTTGCATTTACTTGGAGACTGTGTGTGAAAATGAAAGTGGATCCATGCCCAAGAAAAGAAGAGAAATGCAATAGTTTCAAGTAAGCTGAGAAGCACAACTAAAATCTGTCTACTTTTATGGAGCTGGCACAGATTGTTGTGAAGAAGGGCAAAGCAGCAGTAATATATACACTGAAAGATAAAGTCCGTCCTGACAGTAAAACAAATTAATCAGTACTTTTGATATTCGAGGACTGTTTGAGTTGCACCCTGAAAATGGTGTTATTTGGGTTTTTGAATCATTGGTAAAGAAAAGAGAGCAAAATGTATTGAACTTATACACTGCAGGAGTCAGCATCATTTTTAAAGACTGGAAAGCAGTAGTGAGAGTAATAATGAATTATTGGACGGTAATTTCAGCATAGTTAGGGAGAACAGAAATCTAGATTCTGATAATGATCCAGATAAGGCAATGGGCAAATGTATATCACAGCCACAGAATGGTCAGGGTTGGAGGGTATCTCTATAGATCATCTAGTCCAACTCCCCTGCCAAAGTAGGTCCACCATGATCAGGTCACCCAGAAACCCAGATGGGTTTTGAAAGCCTCTGGAGAAGGAGACTCCACACCCTCCCTGAGCAGCCTGTGCCAGGGCTTCCTCACCTCACAGGAAAGAAACTTCTCTTTGTGTTCAAGTGGAACTTCTTCTGTTCTAGCTTGTACCCATTACTCCTTGTCCTGTCACTGGGCACCACAGAAAGAAAGACTAACTCCATGCTCTCAGCACCTGCTCTGTAGGTATTTATCAGCATTAAGATCCACTCTCAATCTTCTCCAGGCAAACAGCCTTCCTCATAAGGTCTTTCAGCCTTTCCTCATAAGATAGATGCTTCAGTTTCCTGATCATCTTGCTAGCCCTCTGATGGGCTCTCTCCAGAAATTCCCTGTCTCTCTTGAGCGGGAGAACCCAAAACTGGACACTGTACTTCAGATGTGGCCTCACCAGGGCAGAGTAGCCAGGGAGGAGAATCTCCCTCAACCTGCTGGACACATTGTTCTTCCAGTCCACATTGCCTGAGCTTTCCTATGAGGATATTACAGGAGATGTTGTCAAAAGCCTTGCTGAAGTCAAGGTAGATGACATCCACTGCTCCCCCTTCATCTAGCCAGCCAGTCATGCTATCATAGAAGGCTATCAGGTTGGTCAAGTAGCATTTCCCCTTGGTGAATCCATACTGACTCCCCCTAATAACCTTCTTTTTCTTCATGTGCTAGAGATGACATCCAGGATGAGTTGTTCCATCACCTTTCCAGGGATGGAGGTGAGGCTGACTGGCCTGGAGTTTCCCAGGCCATCCTTCCTGCTCTTTTTGAAGGCTGGAGTGACACTGGCCTTTCTCCAGTCCTCAGGCACCTCACCTGTGCTCAATGATGGCTCAAAAATGATGGAGAATAGCTTTGCAATAATATTAGCATATCCTTCAGCACTCATGGGTTCATCCCATCAGATCCCTTAGATTTGTGGATTTGTGAGTGTCCAGCTTGCCCAGTAGATTCCTAATCCAATGTTCCTCAATCAACGGAAGGACCATCCTTTCTCCAGACTTTCACTCTATCCACTCAAGGACTGGGATTCTTGAGGGTTCACTTTAGCAGTAAAGAGTGAAGCAGAGGAGGCATTCAGTAGCTCTGCATCCTCTGTCACCAGGTCACACTCCTTGTTCAGCAGGAGCTCATATTCTCCATAGTTTTCCTTTTACTTGGGATACTTGATGAAGCCCTTCTTGTTTTTAATTACATCCCTTGCCAGATTTAATTCCAATGAGGCTTTAAGCCTCCTTTGTTGCATCCTTGCATACTCTGGCAATGTTCCTATACTCTTCCCAAGTTGTCAATCCCTTTTTCCATGTTCCATAGATTTCCTTCTTCAAATTGAGTTGTTCCCTTTTTCCACGTTCCATAGACTTCCTTCTCCCATTTGAGTTGTTCCAGAAGCATCTTGCTCATTCCCACAGGCCTCTTAACTCCTTTACCTGATATTTTACTTATAGAGACACACTAATCTTGGGCTTGGAGGAAGTGGTGCCAGAATATTAATCAGCTTTCTTGGGCATCTCTCCTTTCTACAATCCTAGCTCAAGGGATTCCTCCAAGCAGGTCTTTGAAGAAGCCAAAGTTAGCTATCCTGAAGCCCAGAGTTGCAATTCTGCTTAGTGTCTTGCTTCTTCCACACAGGATCCCGAACTCCTCCATCTCATGATTGCTGCAGACAACACATCCCTGGCCAGACCTTCACATCCTTGGCCAGACCTTCTTTATGTGTTAGGACAAGACCTAGCAGCACTCTCCTTCTTGCTGGCTGCTCAGCCACTTGTGTCAGGAAGTTGTCATCAATGCACTGCAGAAACCTCCTGGAATGTGTGTGCTCGGCCGTGTGGCTTTGCCAGCAAACATCAAGGTGGTTGAAGTCTCCCATGAGATCCAGGGCCTGTAATTGTGAGGCTGCTTTCATCTGTATTAGGTCTCCTCGACTTCCTGACCAGTTGGCCTGTAATAAACTCCCACATCAGTATCACCCATGTTAACTTGACCCTTTATCTTCACCTATAATCTTTCAACCCTCTCTTCGTCCTCACCTAAGCAGAGCTTAATGCATTCAAGTTGCTCTCTCCCATAAAGAGCAACTCCACCCCCTCGCTTCATTGGCCTGTCCTCCTTAAATAGCAGCTGGAATACTTGAGTGTGTGAACTGTGTTGGGTGCTGGTAAAGTTAATGACATGCAACAGAGTAGTAAATTTTACCTAGATGCATTTGGTTTTCAGAGTGGTATTGAACTATGTATTTAGGAACTGTCGTAATAACTAAGGCATGTAATTAGGTGTATATTGCATGGAATGTCACCCCTGTAGGAATGTTAGCCAAGGCAGACATTGCTTCTGAAATATCTCAGAAGACATATATATCAGCAGAAGTTTCTTCCAGCAGTTCAGAGCAAAAGTAGTGAGAAATAAAACCAAGCCAATATTCAGAAATGAAAAGTAAGGGATTAAAAGGTAGGATTTAAACTGAGGGATGCAGCTTTTGGTGAAACTATTTCTAAGCTCAGATGGTTTACTCAACAGAAGTAAGATTTTTAATCGAAAATTGCATTAAGAGGGAAAATGAAATTACTAATATAAGAAGGGGAGAAAATGGAAGTTAATGTATATCATAGAATCATAGAATGGTAGAGGTTGGAAGGGACCTTTAGAGATCAAGTCCTACACCCGTGCAGAAGCAGGTTGAAAAAGCTGCTTAATTTATATGCACAATAATTGTTTGAAATAAAATCATTACAGTTTTGATTCAAAATGTGAAATAATCATCTGCAAAACTTTATCTTCTTATATGCAGTAAGAGCTTGTCCAAGTTTCAGAACATAGGCCTGATAAAATTAGTGGAGAACACTTTTTGAAGGGATGATTGTGCTTTTGAGCAGCAGAGAAAGATTTTTACTTTATCAAGAAGAGGCTCAGTTGTGTGTAAATTTAATCACAGTCATATTCTGTGCAGCTGTGAACAGCTCAGCTGTCTAATATAGAGTAGTGCCATTCAGTGTCATGGAGTAAGATATGTCTAGTTATATGATATTGAGGCACTTGGTTTCAGCATAAAAAATGTGGTAGCTCTCTCCATGAGCAGGCAGAAAGCAAAGGAACCCACCTAAGAAACGTTTTCTCGGGCTCAGTTCTCACCTGGCCTACAAATGGTCTACCATCCCTCCTGTGGTGGTGGGACCACAGCAAGTCTAACAAAAATCATTCACACTGCCAGAGGAAATATTTGCCTCTGTGGAACATTTAACTTTAGTACTTTATAGGGATAGTAGATTTTGTTTCTGTTATTTCATGTTATATCCGGTAATCTAATCTTTTCTTTTTAATATCTATGTATCTTATTTTGGAATGAAACATTCTTGTGATGAAGATGAGAGCACTTTGCATCTATGAAAAGTCAAAGACATTTTTCTGTGAATAGGATAGGTATTTTTCTTTGAGTTATGTATTTTTGTGTGTTCATCACTGTTTATTTTTAATCTATCGTGACAGTTCATGATTATAACTAACTACAAATGGTTATTTTTAGTACAGGCAATTATCTATGTGACAGCTTCGACCAGTGTGATAATCCTCTTTTTCTTATCTTAAATACAGCCAAAGCTTTACTGTGCTCTGAATGTGGCTGTTCAGATTTCTTCCTTTCTACCTATGTGGTTTTATATGAGCTCCATTTAAAAATATAAGTATGATGTAGTGAAGCAGAATAGTAATTATACAATTCAACTACTTTCAGAAACAAAATCTACTTCACATCATTCGGAAAATAAATACATGGTGTACACTGAAGCTGTACTTCAAACTATTGTTAAAGCTACCGAAAGTTTTGTCAAAAAGAAAAGAAAAAAATAGCTACAGCTTAGATGCCTGTGCGTCACGTGGTCCTATCCAGACTGGTTTTTCTCATAAGCTACTGTCAAGACTGATCACTGTTAGAGACAAAGAAACATGTGGGTTTAACAAAGATGCTTATCATCAATTCAATTCAAGACACATCTCTCTTTAGCAGTTAATTATTATTACTTCCTCTACCAATTTCAGGTTACAAATTGTCTTGTTCTTCTAGAACAACAACAAAAAATTAAACAAAAGGTAACTAAGCTGTGGGAACAATTGTTGCAGCTTGTTTCTTTTTGCAGGGAATAGTTTAGATGTAATTCTGTTTGCAAATCTTTGGTCTCGCTCATGAGCCCCTGACCATGACTAAAATATTCCTTAACTTCCAAACAAGACAGTAATTTTATCTAGGAGTTTTTGTGACTTAATTGTCTCTGATTGACTTGAGAAAATAAAAGACTTTTAAAATTTTGACACCGAAAAACCCGTGCCATGTATAGAACTGTAGTCTGTGGAAATATTCAGATGGTTGATGTTATCTACATGCTTTCAGCTTCACCAGCCCAACCTTTTAGAGTACCAGGCTTATCAGGCAGTATTGTCCTCTTCTTTGTGTTTGCAGTATTACTGTAGGCTCCAGGAAAGAATCTCCAGTTTTGACTGGATCTGTGAATGCTGCTATAATATAAATAGTAATATTCAGTAAGTGGAATAATAATACTGATGAGATAATGATAATATCACTATATGGACCAAATTTTGGTCATTGAATGTGCATAATCTCTAAGTTTTCTACTGTCGACAGCTTGTCTTCTTATATATATCTCCTACCAGTGCAAATAAAGGATCTTTCTGATTTATTTAATATGAAAAAAAATCAGCAGTTGAATCAAAGCAGACACTGTACAGTGTTCAGCATTCTTGAATGAATGAAACCAGGTTCTGTTAAGAGATATCTTAATTTGAGCACAATCACACAGGTCTCTGAGAAGAGGCAAACAAAAAGTTATGTTTGTTGATAAGTAGAAAGTTGGGTACTAAGTTTCCATGCTTTCAGTTCACATCATTGTCAGATTCATTCAATTATTTATCTGTTCTCCAGTCAGCAGTTGGAGTCTTGTGCATCACTAATAATTTTTCCCATTTGTTTTCAAAGATCAGTATATAATCACAGTGATGCAGTACCCTCAAAGGTACCACAAAGTACAGCTCTAATGGCATCAGTGACTGCAGTGAAGCTTTTTTTTAGTGCAGTTTATCCAGAAGTATCATATATAATGAATCTGCTTTTGACTGAGGCCCACAGCCCTATGTTGATGGTTGGTATTTAAAAAAACAACAAACAAAACAGAAACCAATCCTGTTAAATTTGAGTTCAGCAGAGGCAGACTTGTGGGATCACATTGCCCATGTTTTTATGCTAAGCCATGTTTGACAAAAGGCCTTGTAACAGTTGAGTTAACCTGCAGTTGAGGCCACTTTTTTTTTCTAAGCAAGCAGGAAGCTTCCTAGGTTTCCTTGCATACCTTGCTACTGATGTTTTGTCAACATCTAGGACATATGAAGAACTCTAATCATTGAAGGTAACAAAACCCCTCTTATCCCCTCCACCAACAATATAAAGCAGAGAGAGGTTGTTATGAACTGTAGTTACTAGTCTTGGTTCTTCAGCTCCAAAGCTTGTGTCTGTTTGCCGGTGTGCTACAAGTGCCTTCAGGAGCTTACCCAGAAATCACTCCAGCCCTATTATCAGCAACAAATTCTTGATACGAACAGGAATGACTAGTCATTCAATGCCAGCACTGGCCCATCAGATGCATCACAGGGACATTTCTTCTTTCTTGGATTGGGCTGATTCATCTGAGCAGTAGAAGCAATCTTGGGAGAGTGCATCTCAGGCTCTTCGCTGCATAGGATCTGATTCTCTGCTGACACTGTCCAAGCACAAACTGTTCTTGCTACTGCCTCCTGCTTTCCGTTATCACCATGAGGGCTTGTGATTACAAATTTGGTGTAATTTTCTGCCCTCTCTCTGCGACGAATTTCTGTTTCCTTTCTGCCAGCTTTCCCTGAAAATTACCTGTCAAGGACCAGCTTCACCATTGCTTTGTGAAATGTGGCTTGATACTTGATTAAGATTCTAATATTGGTTGGGATCATCTGTCCCACTTCTCCTCTGTCATTCTTAATTCTCCTCTGTCATTCTTAATTCTCTGTTTATGTAACTGTTGCGCATGCAATTAATGAAATTAGTACAAAATATAGTTGGGAACAAAACAAGGTAATATCTTATTAATTCACTGTCTTGTCGAATAAATGCAATGACAAAGTTAATCTCTGCTAATATTCTGTGCCAATGTGACATCTCTACTAACAGGCTTCAGTCACAATTATCATGTAGTTTTGTATGTATAGCCAGGTACTGAGGAAAAGTGGACTGCTTGCAGAAGATTATGAGTTCGGGTAATTTCCATTATATATCCTTGAACAGATCTGGATTTCAAATTTAAATAGATGTGTTGTTTAAAGATCTAAATACAGCATTTTATAGTGACTGCAGTTTGACTCTTTTTTTTGTTTGTTTGTTTTTCCCTGAAACTGTGACTATGACCTAGTTTTAACTGTTTTACCTTAATGCTGTTGGGTTGGGTTTTTTTTTGTGATCAGGAATTTGATAGTCAGCATCACTGATGGAGCATTTTCAGAACATGAAATTATGACTCTCGGGCGCTATTACAGTGTGAGAGATGAATATGAAATGGACCTCCACTACCTCCTCGCGGTGGCTCAAGAAAAATTAAAGAAAAATAACTTTGAGAATTTTGAACAACTGTCTGCGATGCTTGTCTACAACGACCGTGAAAAGTAAATTTCCTCTGTTTATCCTCAGCTGTTATTTGGAAAGCTCTGCTTGTAAATCTGCTTAATTTCTGTTTGTTGCTGAGCAATTGATATCTTGTGGCCAAAGAATATTGCTTGTAATGTGAAGCCTTTTTCAGCACTTGATGGTAGATGAGAAAAGGATAGCCTTTTTGGCACTTTTTCATGTTGTTTGTGGACTTTTTATTGTAGCTGCTGTACTGAACATTCTGTGACATAATCAGATATCTGTTCACTGGCAAAACACAACGTTTTAAATCAAAGAAGAAAAATAGTTATTTAAAGGAAAAAAACAAAAGATTTGTACCTGATTAGTTATATTACTCATTTGCCTTTTTTCTGATGTCACAGATAAATAATCACAGAGAATCACCAAGGACCTCAGTGTGGGAAAGGCAGACCACCATGTGCACTTCAAATTTCTCAATTTCATTAGAGTGATATTTCATAGAATCACAGAATTGTTACAGTTGGAAAAGGTCTTTAAGATGATTAAGCCCATCCACAAGCCTCACACTGCCAAGCTCATCACTAAACTAAAGCATATCCCTCAGCAGCTTATCTATTTGTCTTGAGTATCTCTAGGGATGGTGATTCCACTGCCTCCCTGGTGAGCCAGTTAATAACCAATGCTTAATAACCCTCTCAGTGAAAAAGTTCTTCCTGATATCTGATCTAAAACCTGCCCTGGCACAACTTGAGCCCATTTCCTTGTGTCCTGTCATTCATAACTGGGGAGATTGACCCCCACCTCACTACAGCTCCCCTTCAGGCAGCTGTAATTGTATCTCCTCTCAGCCTCCTCCTCTCCAGGCCAAACAACCCCAACTCCCTCAGCCGCTTCTCATCAGACTTGTTCTCCAGACTCTTCACAAGCTTTGTTACCTGTCTCTGGACATGCTCCAACACCTCAATGTGCTTCTTGTAGTGAGGGGCCAGAATTGAACACAGAATTGAACACAAGGCCTCATCAACACCGAGTACAAGGATGACAATCACTTCCCTGGCCCTGCTGGCCACCCTATTTCTGATACAAGGCATGATGTCATTGGCCTTTTTGGCCACCTGGGTATACTTCTGGCTCATGTTCAGGCAGCTGTTGATTAACACCCTCAGGTCCTCTATTGCAAAATGCTTCTCAAGCCACTATGCCCCAAGCCTGTAGTGTTGCCTGGGATTGTGACCCAAGTGCAGAACCTGGCACTTGGCCATGTTAAAGCTCATACAATTGGCCTTGGCTCATCTGTTCTGCCTGTCCAGGTCCCTCTGAAGAGCTTTCCTGTTTTCCAGCAGGTCTACACACCTGTCCAGCTTGGTGTCATCACAAATTTACTGAGGGCGCACTCAATGCCCTCATCCAAATCATTGATAAGGCGGTTAAACAAAACAGACCCCAGCACTGAGTCCTGCGGAACACTACTGGTAACTAGCCACTAACTGGATTTAACTCCATTCGCTATCACTCTCTGGGCCTGGCCATCCAGACAGTTTTTCACCCATTGCAGAGTAGGTCCATCCAAGCCATCATAAAACCTTGTTTGCTTTACTTTGATGTTCCTCATGTGTTTTCCTACTCACAGCAATATTCACTTGAAGTGAATCTGGAAAACACCTAACATACACTTTTCCTCCTCTCTTTCTGTTTGTGTAGATGTGGAGTGCTGCCTCATGAAATATGCAGGACTGTTTGCAAGTCCTTTAAGTTACCACTGGCTGATGATGACCTGCAAGCTTTGCTGACAACGTAAGTTAAGGACAGATAGTAAGATATGATAGTATGGATGGGTGCAAATCAATGCTAAATATCTACTGCAGACACAGTTCTTAAGAACTATTCACTTACATGATATTAATAATTCCATGTTACTGATTTTGTCCCTACACACATGTGGATTTTCCTATTTGTGGAATATTTGTCATCAAGTGTGGTGAATGCATCTTAGCAACTTCTCTTCATTTTTTCTGGAGTTATTCTTATGGGAATCAGCTACCGATACCTGCAATTATCAGTGAGATTCACTTTTTTTGCATTAGTTATTCCTGTGTGTATATGTAAGGTAAAATCAGTAATCTTATGAAAGCACATTATGTGAGTTTTAAGAAGCATACCAAGGTGAATATGTTGAAACGTCCTTGAATTAGGTAGACCACATCAGTAGTAAATAAAAGCAGTTTTCTAGTTCTATTAATCTCACCTGAAACATACTGTCTTGTGATTTTTGAAAAGGAAAAGGAGTGTTGTCATGATTTCAGTCTTTTTCCATAATATGTTTAGTTGTTTTGAGATCTATTGCTTGTCGAGCTGTATTGATGGGAATAGAAGCAAGAAGAGCTAATATTTATTCAGTGCACTTGTGTTAAAGGCTAAAGTTCAGAGCAACTTGTGGTGCTTTGAACACTCAGGTCACATGGAGTTTGGTTTTCATGGCCAGGTTATGGTAATAAGTTTACATGTATGTTCATTGGTCTCTTCTTTTCCTTGTGGGAAATCCTTAAATGTTTTGTCTTCGTATTATGTGAAAAGCAGGAACAGGTTGTGTCTTCTGTCATGTTTACATATTTTTAGGTAGATGTACTTCTTGATTTTAGAAGCAAACTAAGCATCTGGATTTATCAAATACTGAAAAGGCCCTCGTCAGATGAAAACATAGAATTCCTTAAAATAAAGCATCTTAGTACTGCAATCAAGATATCTTAAATGAAAGACTGCTTCAAGAAGCCTAAGGGGCTATTTTTAACAAGGCCTCTGTTTCCAGACCTAAACCATTCAGAATAGTTCCCCCACCAGATAAACAGCTTTGGCTGTTTGTTTGCCGTTCTTCAGTTCTGACAGTTAGACTGCAAGCATTAGTCATCAGAAGCCCGTCTGAATTTTAGCATTAATAGAAAACTAATTTTTTAGAACTCCCACTAAGTTGCCCAGCACAAAAAGTATTGGAGGATAGCTGACATGCTGTCAGTAGGATTCTGGTACAATAGACAAAGGGTTCTCGTAGTTTCCACTTCACAATGGCTGAAATTGAATAGATGCACAGACAAGGGACTGGAGGTTTTTCTTTATGTACTAACTCAATGATGATGAGAAACAGACAAGCCTGACACATCACAGGCTCTAGGGATATGTTTATTGTTTGTGAATTTATACCAGAGAAAGCTTTTGTGAGATGAACCTCTTTTCTCCTGAAGAATCTTAGTGTAGGCAGTTAAAAAGAAAAAGGCTAGTACACTCTAATAAAAATTAGAGATAAGCCTATAAGATAAAGAGGGGACTAAGGACTGGGTTTCACCCAGCTTTAGCCAGATACTCATGACAGCTGAATTAGGATTCAGCTGCCTTTGACTCTTTCTGTAAGCGATGGAGAAGGAGAGTTAATTCCTCAGGCTGTATAAGGGCTGGATTTCTAAATTACTATCCACTTTCCTTTGTTTCTAAAGAGACTGTGGTCAGTCTGCATTGTAGATTTCTGTATGAAAAAGGGGAATGGTATGAAGCTGGGCCTCAGAAATCAGTGTGAGGAGTACTTGTGTAATGCCAGTTCTAAGTTACAATAACATCTATTTCAAAAGATGGCAATTTATGTGGTGAGACGTTGCACTGCAGGTAAGAAGGAAGAGTGTCATGTTCTCAATACTATGCACAGTTGGCACTGTTTGGTAAGTTTATTGTTTCATGAAGGTCCTGAGTTAGGGAAAGAATTTTTGGAAGTCTGTTTAATAGGAGTTAATTTCCAGTAATCTTGAAATCAAAGAGTAGAATTGGCTGAATGAGATTTAGACTTTTCCTTTCCTTTTGCTTCCTGTAGTTTTCTTTGAGACTGAAGAATCTTCAAAACAGGCAGGTTTGTTGTTAATGAAGGACAACCTCACTCCTGGGGAGTGTGCAGTTCAGTGTGGGCAAGGTTTGCCAACAGATTTCTTTCCCTGCTTTTTTTTTTTTTTTTTTTTTTTAATGAAGAAGCACATAATTTGGTGTCCATTGACATTTCTGAATTGAGTGGTGGTGGTGTTCCTACTGTGTATTGTATTTATGAAGGAAGAATGTACTACAATAAAAGTCATTGGATTGGCTCCTGCAAAATCAATATATATATAACTAATGCACTAGCTGGACCCTATTTAGCTGTACACATGGTGGTAGAAAATGTGATCAGATAATAGTTGAAGCCTGAAACTCTATGTTTATTCCACTTTACTGTCTGAGATTAGGTGGCAAAGACTTTCTATAGGACTTAATGGTTCCATTTTTCAACTTTGAAAGGTAATATTTTGAAATTTATACTGCAATGATCTGTGACTTTTTAAGCAAGGGATGGGACTAGAAATTATTGTCTAAATTTGTGGTCACCTCTGGATGACCCAAGACTTTGTTTACTGTACCCAAAAACCAGTTTCCACAGAGTGCAAAGAATTAACACAAAGTCTGAGGTTTCGTAAGTCCTTTTCATGTTGTCTGGCTAGATTAAATTTATATTTTTAATTATGAGATGGTGAAATAGTAGAATTTAGGTACTCAACAATCTGTCCATTTTTCCAGTTTACCTGAGCTGGTTTGTTAACAACTATTTCCTTTCTCCATCAGCATTTTCTTACTTAGTATTTTATGATTAAAAAAATGAGTGAGTCAAACTTTTAATCACAATGTGTTAAGCAATCCAGATGGTACACAATTGTTTCTGCCAGAAAACTACAGTAGTCATTACAAACATTTCTTTAAATTTATGCAGGCATAATGAACAATTCTAGTTTGTTTAATAAATAAATGTTGCTGAAGTGCTTAAGTAATTAGTTTAGAGGGGTTTTTTCCAGTTATTTTTATTTACTGTGATGCTAAATGTATGCTAACAAAGACTTGAAAAGATGCAGGCCTTCGCTAGAGGATACATAAACAGCTGGCAGATAAGGAAAATGGAGGAAAGAAAGAATGGATGATAAGTTTACAAGTATTACATGCTTTTTGTTCCATATTAGTTGTTAAGCTTATGTCTCTGTTTCTAAAAATATGTCTCTTGATCTGTGTTAAAAGCAACTGTGTATTTCTTACCCTCTCCACAGTACCAGAGTGAGACTGTTGGCCTATGGAAGGGTGCTTGTGGTTTTGAAAAATTTAATTGCTGAGGTCTCAGGGAGCAGTGCCTGAAAATAATGGGCCTCCTACATGGTCATCCCAGTTCTCTAGTCATCCATAGGCAAGGCCACTCCTGCCTGCTCGGTTGTTCCCTGATTTGTGTCTGGGTAATAGTTTTTTACCTAGTGACCTATTTGTAGTATTTTTTTAGGGCTGACCTATTTCTTTCTGAAAGCAAACCTTCCTGCTAGAGCAGGTGTCCTGGTAGCAGGATCAAGATTGAAAATGGCCACAAGATTGTTCTCCTGCACTCCGTCTTCTGCTCATTTCCTTGGATGCCCGAGACTCCCTGTGCCATTTCTGATGAAAAGATTCCCTAGCATTAATATTTGAGTATCTTAAAAGAAATTATTTTTGTTTTTAAGTCTGTTGAGGAACTGATGATTCAATTTATAGTTGTTCAAGACCTGAATAAACGTATGCATGAGATGGCAGCTCTTTCTTAACTCATACCGATCAGCTGCATAAAGTTGTCTGTGCTTGCTGTTCTAAATCTCTGCATATGCGCAGTTTATGACAGTTTAGGTGTATATCTGTGTGACTCAGGGCACATCAAACCAGCTGAAGGACCCCAGTATTTTCTCTAAGATTAAACCAGCATGATGCTTCTCATCTACTATTATCAGATTAACTTCTTAATAAATGTCGTTCCAAACTAAGAAATTAAAAAACTCTGCATGTACATTAACTTCTCACATGTTTGTTTGGGTTAGAGATTTCTTGATGGGAAATAAAAAATATCTGTAAGTAGCCTTTACTCAACCAAAGCATCCTCAGGAACGGTTGTAACATGATTTAACCAGATTTTTCACGTCTGGAGTATTTCATTATGAATGTAATTTTAGAAGCAGAAATGTGTGATTATTTTTGTAATGTCAAAGAAATAACAAAAAGGTCTGCAAACTATGGTAGGGTTGGGGGAGTGACTTTCATAGTCTAAAATGACATGCATTGGTGAAGTCATAGGGCAAAACTGGAGAGAAGCATGGTTTCAAGGGATCTTTGTTACATCTCCTTGATAAGACAAATCTAATTTCCTCTCCTGAAGAGCACTGTCAGCTTCAGTCATATTAACTTCAGCCACTGAAATGTACAACATCTCTGGCCTAATAATGCACAAATTGATAACATCTCCTCAGTCCATCTGGATACGCTGTGCCAAATTGCAAGTGTGTGCTTTTAGTAGATTGATACAGTAAATCACAGCAGGGAAGAGATCTAAACAGTAAATATTTTTTTTCCTTTCTGGATTATTCTAGAGTAATATTTTAAGCTACTTTCTGTAGCTATTTCAAAATGAGATTTAGGAATCCCATTTCCTCTGCCCATGTAAAATCTTTGGTTATATGCTAACTTCATGCCCATGTTGTCATCTCAGTGTGCTAGTGCTGTCACATCAAAAGACTTTTCTTCTTCTTAACATGTGTTGAGAGCAGTGCTTTCCTTGACTTCATTTCCTCAACATAAAATTTAAGTAATTACATTGCTCTTTGAAAATCCTGCTTATGGAGTTCTACATCTTGGCAGTAGACTTAATCTTTTAACTTTTCACAATAAGCAAAAGATAAATACATATGTAGTGAAAGAAAAAAAGTTTTCACAATAGTTCTGTCATTAAAAATCTGTGTGCCATGTTTTGTTTTTTTTTTCCCAAGAGCTCTAAGCTTTTTTGTTACTTCTAATGCAAAACTCCTTTCTTTTTATAACCACCACCTGCAAAAACCTGAAGTGTACAGAACCCCCTAGAAGTGAGAATGATAATTAGCTTGTATGTTGGATATATTTCCCAAAAGCCAGGCTTTATGAAAACGTTAACTTGCATGTGAGCTGTTATAAAGAAGCAAGCTCTCATAGGAGAGTTTCTCATGGCAACGTTTCAGGCCTCTCTTTAATTCTAGTAACAGTAGCATTCTTTTCTGACTTTGCTTTCATCTTCAGCATAACTCACTGTACTTAACATTCCAGTTTATCACTAGCATCTCTGTTTATGGCTCTCAGTATATTTTATTATTATCTCTCCTACTGACTATTAAATGAAAGGTGTGGGGGGAGGAGAAGGAGAAGATGAGTTGCAGTTTATTGCAGTTTATTTTTGTCACTAGATTTATTTCTCCTCTTCTCTGGTATTGTTTTCTGAGTGTGTGCTGTAAATTCTCCCTTAAAGTACCTTCGTGCTTAATTTTTTTTCAGAATCCTCTGCAGTGGTTGACAGGTTTTGAGGCCCATGTTTTGTGCAGTGATATTTCTTTAAGAACAAGATAAAATTATTTTCTAAAAGGCTTGTTTTCTGGAGACGATCTTGCTCCTGTGCAGTAGTAATTGTTTCACCAGATTACAGCGCAGAATTGTTTAACCTGATGTTTCCCACCAAATAAAAGGTGTTGAGCCTTTTGCCATGTCTCTCCATGGATCACAGTGAGGCCCAGGGCGTGCTTATATGCCTGAGCCAGGTGCCTTTTATGTTTAGGTGGTGTTAGGTGAGACGGCTGTCATTCACACAAGCTGCTAGGACAGCATTTATAGCAGAGCAGTTAAGCTGTTCATTTCAAGAACGCTTTGCATGGTAGCTTGAGCATGCAGATATCTTGCAAGCATTTGACAAGTCCCACTGAAGTAACAGTCGTTCCCAAGTGCTTTAATCACTGGAGTATTTTTCTGAATTGAGGACACTTCTGAAGCTGCTTCATTCAAATCAATGGCTGAAGCATGATTTGGCTTACAAATCTGCTCCCATGGAGTTTATTCATGCAGGGTAATGATTTTGGAACACTGAGGGAGGGACATAGCATGCTCCATGTGTACCTGTAGACCGTAGCTGGTAACATATATATCTTCATGCATTTAGGGAACCCTCATAACTGATACGAATATATACTTATTGCATAAACTAAAGAACCATAAACCAAGTACCAAATGACAAAGTGTGATTTTTAAATCTGGCTATTATTTGATAGGTCAGATATTTGTTTGTTGTAAATTGATATTGGTATGTGTGTAAACAGCATTTTTGAAGGATTCCTTATTTTCGGGAAATGATTGTAGAAGCCATATAGAGCAGGTCAGTTGTGTTACAGCACAGTTCTCTTGTATCATTCTACGTGTTGCTTTCCTACACAGAGGAATCATACACTGGTCATCCTAGCTCTATGTTTGTCACCAGTTGGGAGGTCTCAGTGTTGGTGAAGTTTGGGCAATGCTTCAAAAGTAAAATGAAATTAGTTGAAATGTAATAAACTTTAAAGAAGTTCTTCTATGAGAGACAATAAAATGTAAGAATACAGTATAAAATGTGTGATATATAAGACTTGACAGATTGGTAGTATTTTTCTGTGCCCTCATGAGACCTCATCTGGAGTACTGTGTCCAGTTCTGGGCCCCTCAGTTCAAGAAGGACAAAGAGCTACTGGAGAGAGTTCAAGTCAGGACCACCAAGATGATGGAGTGGAGCATCTCCCTTATGATGAAAGGCTGAGGGAGCTGGGACTCTTTAGCTTGGAGGAGACTGAGGGGTGACCTCATTAATGTTTACAAGTGTGTAAAGGTGAGTGTCAGGAGGATGGAGCCAGGCTCTTCTCAGTGATGTCCAATGATAGGACAAGGGGCAATGGGTACAAGCTGGAACATCAGAGATTCCAAAGAAACACAAGAAAAAACTTCTTCACTGTGAGGGTGAGGGGGCACTCTGGAACAGGCTCCTCTGGAGACATTCAAAACCCACCTGGACAAGTTCCTGTGTGACCTACTCTAGGTGGTCCTGCTCTGGCAAGAGGATTAGACTAGATGATCTTCTGAGGTCCCCTCCAACCCTTAAGAGTCTGTGATTCTTACAGTGTTTGGTAATTAAAGAGTAAAAAAATTATTATCCAAAAGGTAAAGTATTAATGTGCTATAGATAACAGATTACAACTTTTTAAAGAATTCCTTTTAAACTTGAGTCATCTTACAATATTCTGCTTAGGTTTGAAGATGACCATAAGCAAGTGGAATATAAAAAGTTCGTGGATGGACTCAACTGGAGAAAGAATCAAATCCCTGCTTTCCAGACGATAAAAGTTCCTCTCAAGGTAACACCAGCTTATCTGAGGAAAAGAACCATACAGTACATTGATATAATTTGTCCAACTTTAACAGGAGTGCTTTATTCAACCGAGACCACAACAGTTTTCATGTTTGTGCATTTATGCTTCTTTTTCTAGGAGGTTCAGAAATCAGACAGGGACAAGGAGCCCTGTAACACCCCTGTGCCTAAATAGGTGTCACCATCTCTGTGACATTTTTCTAGAAGGAAAAAAAAAGAGAGATAAAGGGAAACAGGTGTATTTGTCTGTGAACAATGGGTGTGAATACCTCTTCACCCACAAATCTTGTTGTCACATGTCAACCTATCTGTTTGCTTGCTGAGAGAGTCAGGAAATACTTCAAACTCCGCTGACACTGAAGAAAATAGCTGTGTATTTTTTATAACTCCATAGAAACTTGTACATAACCCACCACATGACTGGTAGGCGTACAACAAGAGCAGTATTGATAGATTGACTTTATACATCTCCACCAGCCTGCTCCTTAAGGTAAATAAAAATGCATTGTCAACTAACTGCAGGGATTAATCTGATCTTGCCATCTTGTGCTGAATGGAAGACTTTAAAATAGATGGTGCATAAGGCAGTTATGCTGATTTTTAAAAACTTTGTAACAGATAAACCCAAAGCCCTCTGACAGCACATGGTTCTGCTGTTCTGGCCTTGTCAATGTGTTGCTATGCTTGTGCAGAATGTGTTTGCATTCAGACTGTTTAGAAACATTGCATTCCTTTACATTCAAGTTCAGTGGTGGCATAGTTTAAACCAGTATTCCTTAGGTACTGTGCTTTTAACCTGACTCCTTTCTCTTACTTGGCTTACCAGCTCTTTTTTTCTGTAGTATCTCAAGCTGTTGATGATGTCTAACAAAGGACCAATGCTGCTGGTTTGCTCTGCTTCCTATGGTGGCTTATTTTTCACTTTGTCGTTGTGAAGAGTTTTTCCATCTTGCAAAGATAAAATCAAAGTCCTTCCATGTGTTTTAAACAGCAGTCTTGTGGTTCAAAGTGTGAGTTAGCTTTTCTTCAGGGGGTGTCCTTTGCTTTTACAGAAGGGTTATTTGCTTAAATTATAACTCAATATTTAAACAGTGACTGTTCTCAGGAGATTGTGTCAGGATAAGGGGCCTTGTGAGCCTCACAGAAACGAAAAGAATGTCAGAGCCTGGGCCCAGAGAATTGTTGCCTTAAATTGGTGCTAAGATCTGTACAAAAAAGCAAGAGTGAGAAAAGCAGAGGCTCAAATACACCCACGGTTGAATGTGTTTGACTAGTTTTTTCCCTCACAGAATGGCTCATCTAACTGTTGAACATGACCTGATTTCTGGCAGGTGAGGGAAGGAAATGGCTCCTACAGGGTGAAGTGGGGTGCAAGTGATGATGGAACCAAGAAGCAATCTCCACAAACTGAAGGAGTGGAGGAAAAGGTGTATATGAAACAAGCAGGAGTTTAAGTGGACATTTGTGGTGAAATGTATGTTCTGATCAGCATAAGAGATGAGGTTTTGTTTGAGTATGAAGAAGACGTGATGGTTGTTTGGAGGATAGCCAGTGGATGGACTTTCTGCTAGTTGCTGATGCCTAAGAGCTTCTCTTGAGAACAATACAAGGAGTGATGAGAGGAAGGTGACAGCTGAAACAGAAAAGGAAAAAAGAACATCAATAGCAATTCTCAGTTATCATCATGCTAGGAGGATCAGTTCCTCATCAACTCCAGTCTTGCTGTAACTGGCATACTGACATATAGCATTGCTTTTTAATGAGCTGTGCCCAAATTGGTGCCAGTATAGTTTGCAGAGTTTTATTCACTTTGTTCTTTTGTTAGTTGGCTGCAATAGCTAGGCTGTTGTTGGTAGAGTACAAGAATACTTGAATGAATAGATCAATACGAAATGGAAAAAATCAGAGAAAGGAAGGGATTTAAATCTCATTCAACTTTAGAATCCAATTATCCTTATGTTCATGACTTAACATAAATTAATAGAAATATTTTGGGACTAAAGTACCTGTATTTAACAGATGGATTTCAGCAACAGATTTGTGCTTGTTCAGCTAACTATTTTCTTCTTTCTGTGTCATTGTTTTGTATGATTCTTGGTGTTGAGACATAGATGATTCACAAGAAAACAGAGCATTATTTAATTCAAAATATTTGCAAAAAGGCTAATGGTAGAAAATATTTTTTAATAAAATACTGCAAGACTGATAAAAAATGTGAATGTAATAATCTTTTAAGAGGATGAGCTATATAAAAGTCCACTTTTTTATAGATTTGCATGTGGAGATGGAGCAGCTCGTTCAGTGTTATGTTGGCCAGCTTTTAATTATTCTTGTTGTCAGTATTATATTCTAAGATATTCTCTGGGTTACTAATTTCAGAATGAAGATGGTTGGAGGACACAGCCCTCATCAATTCCTGTGAAATGGATCCAGTACTTACCTCTTCTGGATGATCTGTTTGGCAAGGAAGAATAATCTGATCCGAGCAAAGCACAGCTTTTAGATTACTGTTTCAGCTCTGAAGCTTACTTAGAGAGATACTGAAAACATTCCTTGTGAAACAAAAATATCAGATATAGGGTTTTATTGCCTTTAATTTTTTTATTCCAACATAATCGTATACTTTGTGTATTTTTCTAAATCTTTCTAAATCAAACTACTCTCTCGTTCTTATAGAAGCATAATTAAAACTGTACCCCCTGATCTTTGTGGCTGGTTATATGGCGAATTTACAAGTATTGAGAAATTTTGGGATCAAACAAAGCAAAATCTAATTGACCCTGCTTTGTTCTGCAAACAGAGGTTGTTGGATGACCTCGTACAATATCAGGTTGGATTATATTAGCACAATAAGGTAATTCCATTCAAATTTCCTCTCTTGCTCTTTGGCTTATGTCTGTGTTTTGCTATATATGCTGGTGGTGATGCTTAAGTACCATTTGTGCCAAAATCTGTTATTCTATGGAGGAAATACTAGCAAGGTTTTAACAAAGTATAAAGTTACTTCTGGTATCGGGTAATTATAGCCTTCCAACGTAGATGTTTTGCAGGCACGGCACAGAAGCTGTTAGTTCTTGCTTTTTGTTTTAAATGAGACTCAGATTAGTAGCCATCCAAGTTTTCTTGGGTGAGATGTATAAAGAGAAGATGTTTCAGCATAACTTTCATGTGCAGTAGCACCGTACTTGCCCTTTGAAAATTAATTGATGCCTTTCTCTTTGCTGGAAGTTGCAATGACTAAATGGAGTTGCTGATAGCATTGTTGTGTTTTTTAAGCTTATGCTAGCTCAAATATGAATTTGCTGCATGGTTTTGTGAGAGAAGTTATTACCCCAGTTTAAAGAATGGAAGAGCTGAGGTGAATGGGGGGAGCAGACTCATCCACGGCAATTTTGCAGTGGAAGAAGTATGAGCCAGCACAGCTGTGCCGATGGCTGGGAAACTCACACATTCAGTGGACCAAAAACTCCCATGTGCTTTCTGTAATCTGAAGTTACAATTCAGGTAAGAAGTGATTGATTTAGAAGGGTAAATATTCAAGATATGTGTATCCCCCAACTGAGGGATAGACAGTAGTTCAAAGAATAACTTAATTCAGTAAATCTACATATTTTTTGAAAACTGGAGATCTCTTTTAAAATTATGATTCCATTTCGAAATACCTTGCTGCACTTCTGCTTGATAGTGTAAATGAAATTTTGACTTGTACGTGTTCTCTCTATCCCTCCCACCTCCTGAGAAGAAATTATTTTCCCTCCACTAGCAAAATATGAAGCTTTTGTTAGCTTTCTACTTTTTTGGCCAGCAAAAAAACGACTTGAGACATGGCACAATTATGTGTTTTGCTGCTATTTAGCAAGTTGTCTGCAGTAAAATGTGTGAGTGGTGGTCTGTGTCCAGGGGGTCAAGAAGAAAACTGGAAACTTGTGAAAGTGCTCCGAGCTATAGACAAGTCCATGCCTTGGTTTTTGATTCAAAAGAGGAAAATGGTTTCTTATATGCCAATAAAGATGTCTGACCATGGGGATAGTGTCAGGATCTGAAACAATAATGATTTGCTTTTCAAGCCAAATTGGTGGAGATTTTATAAACTGAGCTTGACACTTTAAAGGAATGCAGTTGCCCTTCTAAGTATTTTACACCCCACAAAGTTCAGAAGGATATGTTTCAGTTGTGGAAATCTTGTACAGCTGAAGGTTTCCAAGAAAGATTGACTCTGAATGTTTTCAACTTTCCAAGTAGCTTTTAGAGACAGGAAATTCACCTTAGTTTCTTCAAGTGCATAAGACAAAATGGAATGTCTTTTTAGGGCAAAAAAAAAAAAAGAAACTCAACAAAAGTATAAGAAATACCATTTCTGCTAATTTCACATGGAACCCTATGTATAGGTTTGGTCAGTCATGATCTGGTCTAGTCTAGTCACGGTCAAGACAAGTGACTGCAAACTGGAACCAGTGCAGAGAACAACTAGAAGGGTAACCAAGAGAATGGAGATAAGAAAGGAGACTAAAGGAGCTTGGGTTATTTAGTGAAGCAGCATGAAGTCTCAGAGAGAATATGACTATTGTCTGTAAATACATGAGGGGCAGGTGAGGAAAATAATCTGCTTTAGTTAGGAGCATTGGTAGTCTAAGAACAAATGGGTACAGTTGAGCAACCAAGTTGGGATGGTTTTAGCCCCGGCTGGGTGCCAGATGCCCACCAAGTCATTCTATCACTAACAAGAGGTTTGTGAGTTAAGGACAGGGAGATCACTCAGTGTGGTGGTTTAGCCAGGTATACACCAAGTCATAATATCACTCCCCCTCCTACTCTGGACGAGAGAGAGAGAGAAATATAACGAGCGGTTTGTGAGTCAAGATAAGAATAGAGAGATCACTCAGCAATTACCATCATGGGAAAAACAGACTCAACTTGGGGAGAAAAAGGTTTGATGTATTAAAGGAACAGTAAGAATAGGGAGATGAGAAATAAAACAGAATCTTAAAACACTTCCTTCCACCCCTCTCTCTTCCCAGGACTCTCCTTCCTTCCCCCTGCAGCAGCACAGAGGATGAGGAATGGGAGTTGCGGTCAGTTCATTACAGATGGACTTTGCCGCTGCTGCTTCTCAGGGGGAGGCCTCCTCACACTTCCCACTGCTACACTGTGAGGTCCCTTCCCACGGGAGACAGTCCCTCATGAACTTCTCCAGCGTGGGTCCTTCCCATGGGCTGCAGCTCCTCACGAACTGTTGTGTCATGGGGGCTCCCAGAGAGGCAGCTTCTCACACACTGCCCCAGCATGGGTTATCCACCAGGAAAACAGCCCTTCAGGGACAAACTGTTCCAGCCTGAGTTCCTCACAGGATCACAAGTCCTGACAGCAAACCTGCTCTGGCTTGGGCTCCTCTCTCACCACAGGCTATCAGGTCCTGCCAGGAACTTGCTCCAGGATGAGCTTCCCACGGAGTCACAGCCTCCTTCAGACATCCACCCACTCCGGCGTGGGGTCCTCCAAAGGCTGCGAGTGGATCTCTGCTCCCCAGTGGCCTCCATGGGCTGCAGGGGCACAGCTGCCTCACCATGGTCCTCACCACAGGTCACAGGGGAGTCTTTATTTCAGGGCCTAAGCACCCTCCTCCCCCTCCTTCTCCTCTGACCTTGATGTCAGCAGAGATGTTTTCACATCCTCACTCCCTGCTGCTGATGCAGTTTAGCAACTGTGCAACAACGCCTTCCCCTTCTCAAATATGTTATTCACAGAGATGTTAACTCAGTCACTAATTGGCCAGTCCTGGGTCAGCTGTTGGTCCATCTTAGAATTGACTGGCCCTAGGCCTATCAGCTGCAGTGTAAGCTTCTGTCAGCTCTTTGTTTCAAGAAGTCACCCCTGTAGCCTCCTCCCCACTACCAAAACCTGGCCCAGACAAAACCACTACACAGGTCTAGTGAAAGGTGCCCCTGTGGTTCTCCAGCCAAAACCATTTTACGATTGTATAATAGTTTGCCAGAGTAAATTTAAAATGTACAACAAAAGGTGGTTTCTCATGTGTAAAACGAGGTTCTCGAACAGCCTTCCAAGGCTAAAGTACTTAGTTTTAAGGTTAAGATGGATCATCCTATGGCAATAGTTTTCAGATGTTTATACCCTTCTGAATTACTGTTCTCTTTCTCCTCTTTTCCCGTGCATGTTGCATAACCCTGATGAGCACAAAAGTATCTCTTAGGAGCAGGTCAGACAGAGCCTGAAAAATATTTTCAGTGCTTGTCACTGCTCATAATGCTGTATGCTGTAGTCTGATGTGCCATAAACACTTTTCACCGGGTTTTGTTTTTATCAAGCAGCAGCGCTTCCAGAAGGGAAAGCCCTAGCCAATGAGCAGTCCAATAATACTCTTTGTGTAATGTGACTTACAGCATATGCTGCCCAGAATATTTCAACCTCTCCTCTAATCCTGCCACCAGCTTCTTCTCTCTTTTCACATTGCTGATGAGGGGCCTGAATGAAGACAATGCCACAAGATTGTGTTTCAAGATGGCAGGAGGCCACAGCTTTAAAGCACGTATCGCATAAAGGGGAAGGCAGCCCTCACAGTTGCCATTAATCTCAGCTCTCGATCTCTGTAGGGCAGCCAAAGATATCTTCTTTCCACGAGTATCTGTGCTGTCCATGGCAGAAATGAAGAGATTCACATTACAGTACAGGCTCCCCTTCTCACTGCTGAGGTCTGCTGCATGTTCAGGGTTAATTTTTATTTCCTCAACTTGGCATTTGAGAATAAGAGGGTTCAGGTTCCCTGGAATAGCTGCTGCTGCAAACAAATGGCAAGCTGCAGTCCTCCTGTGCAGGTGGTGTGCTGGTCAGCTTCTGCCTCTGCCCAGCTCAGAGTACCTCTGCTCTGGTCACCAGTGGATGGACACTCTCAGACATGGTAGCCTCAAGCAGCCGTAGACAATTTGTGGACAAAAATGAAGTTCCTCACCAGGCAATGTTTTCCTTTGTCTGCCCATTATACATGTATTTTTCCAGATTGAGACAATGTCAGACAGATGTTCATCTACATAAATGACAATATTTGGAAGTGCTCCTTCTGCATGTGTCCCTCCTGTGCTCGTGTGAGTTAATTCTACTTCATGACAGGAAAACTCTTCACAGAAAGAAGTTTGAGCTCAGTTGGCTCCTATATCTACTCTCTCTGCCTTGTCCTTTTAGCCCAGGAGATGCATCTGTCTCCCAAAGACAAACTTTCTGTGGGAAAACTGCAGGGATCCTAATTCCAAAATATTGAGAAATATTGGATGTTTTCAGTCACTTCACAGCATTCAGAGAGCAGCACTTCATTTATCAGCAATAGCAATTTGTTGTTCTCTTGCTTGCTGGGCCATTCTATGTGTTCCTGTGGTTTGAGATATGGAACTAATCATTAGAAGAATTTTCCATTTTTGAGCATCTTGTAACCACGCTAGGTTATTCAGTGACGTGGAGGGAAACGTTATTTCTTTAAGCAATAACGTCCTGTACCCTCTGTAACTTATCCTTTGCATATTTACTGGTGGTATTTCTTCCTCTTTGAGGTGGCTTAGCCAATGAATCCTAACACAATGAGAAAGGCAAAATGGCAACATATTTGTTACATATCCAGAGGAAAAAATACCACAATTTTGAGCTCAGTCAGATTGAAAAACCTCTTTTTAGGTTTTAGAGGGCAGTATAGGTGACATTTGAGAGACAACTATCTTGAAAGACTTTTTAAAGTTACTGTTTGCTCTTGAATTAATTTCTTCTTCTTGTTTATTTAGAGTGGCATCTCAGACCAGTTTCCAATGTAAAGTTTAAACCCAGTGAGGGAGCACGACCAAGATAAGGAAGAATGTTAATGTAGATATATTAAGGTTATAGATTGATTATATAAGCTCTTTGTCTGCACAGTTGGTCATTTCTGAATCATCTGGAATTTTCTTCTGGTATGTATTAGACACAAACAAGCTAGCTGTCCTCATCTGCCCTTCACCCTAGCCATCTGTCCTCTTTGGTCTCCTCTTTCGTCAGGCTAGTTTCACATTAAGAACTATGAACAAAGAGAAGTAAAGAAGCTGATTCATAAACTTCTCTGAAATCTGATGCACATTCCTGGCAAGCAGCATGGTGGTGTAACCTGTAACAGCAAAAATTCATTATATCACCTAACAGTACTTGAGAGGACTCCCACTTTCAAAGGCAGATCTGTCAGAGGACTGGCATTGTCTTGAAAGACAAGAGGAAGACCTTTTGCAGAGCTGCTACGCCAGAGGAGAGACACAACCTCCTCTAAGTTGCAATGAGGTTTATGAGTGAGACTCGTCCCTTGCCTCCAGATGTCTGCACCTGCACAAGCTCTCTGAATCCCTTCCTTGCTTCTGGAAGGGCAATGCACACCTGTAGAGAATGGCTAGCCTACAGAACTATCTACTATCTATTATCTATGAGGCCTGGTATCCATACACCACCCCTCTGTCTACATTGACACTGAAGGGATTTAAAACAAAGGGCTAAGTGTAGATGTTTGCATTGCTTGAGGCCCATTGGCACTGCTAGAGTAGACCGAGGTCAAGTGCGGTGACTGTGTGGCAGCTCCACACCCTGGCTGCAGGTTGTGTCCATGCTGCGATGAGTGTGGTTCATGTAGGAAGGGATGAGCTTCAGCCAGCTCTAGGTAGTGTGAGCTGAGCTGGGCAGACCAAAGAGAGGACAGCATGAGTCCACACTGAGTGCTTGAATGTGAATGGAATCCCTTTCATGGGGTATTCTGGAACTTAGGCTACTCAGAAGCTCGGTGCCATGCTTAGCAGTTGAGCCCCGACTGTCTTCAGTGAGCTGGACTCAGGCTCTGGCTGGTGGTCAAATTTCACTCCAGCTAGGTAAACAGGAAAACCTATGTTGATTTAAATTCAGCAATTATTTTCCTCGTTAGAGCTCTCTGAGAATCTAATTTGGCAAAATATTTAAGCATATGCATAAGACTGTCTGTCTTGCACAAAGCCACCTAGGTGTGTGCAGAAGGCTTGCTAAAATCTACCAAATGAAGCACTGGAAATGCTTTCCTGACACAGAGGAATTCCTAATTTGAGGAATTTAGGAATTAAGTCATTGTAATTAAAAAAACCCCACCAAACAAGAAGGTAGCAGTGAGAGGAGGTAATACAGAATTTTCTGGACATGTTTATATAGGCTATATATTATGTGTGGTTATTGTAGTTCCTCAGCAATATAAGCTAGCAATTGGCAATTAAATTCCCATTATGGGATCATGTTGGTAGTTGAGATAAACTGTAAGCGTGTAACTGCTTTAAACCTTTCTTTTAACTAACTCAAATACTGTAGTACTTATATAATTTAGAGATAATATCCCCATTAGTGGAGTTTATGACTCAATAAATAGCTCCCACAAGTTCATAAAAGCCAAAACTGTAAACACCAGGACTGTTAATGCAATAGAAATTTTGTGCCTCCCTCTTTTCTTGGTGGTCTAGATAGAACAAAGGGAAATGCTATCTCAGAATCAAAACATTTATTCTGGCTGTATAAATACAAAAGAATTGTCTTAAAATCCATCTGGAAATTTCCTCTCCTCCCAATGTCCCAGGTGGTCTGGCAACAGTGATGCATTCTGCTTTTGTCCGTAGGCAAGAGTGACATCTTCCATTTGAAACCATTTACACGGAAGGATTGCATGTAAAAGCACTGGTTGTATCCTCACCCTGGCTCTCCCTTCTGGAGAAATGGGAACCTTCAGTTGAGTTTCAGCGTGGATTTTTTTATTATTATTTTGTTGTTTTTGTTTTTTTTTTTTTAAAGGAAAAAACTCAATGAAGTGCCTGGACTTCACTGTTTTTCAACCTCTCTGTTGCCGACAGTTTTCCCCTATTTTGACAGCTAAATGAATTTTAGGGAAGTGCATCTGCTTGCTTGGAGATTAGCACAAGCAGAGCTGTTGTAGCTCAAGCCTCTTTCTCTTGGAGTGAGGGAGATGATTAAGAGATTTGCAACAAAATATGAACACTTTCCTTTGTCTGAAAGAGGTTGATTTCACAGTGTGGTATTCAAGGTGCAGCCTCACCAGTGCTGAGTACAAGGGGACAATCACTGCCCTGGCCCTGCTGGTCAAACTATTTCTGATACAGGCCAGGATGCCACTGGCCTTCTTGACTGCTTGGGCACACTGCTGGCTCATATTCAGCTGGCTGTCAATCAACACTCCCAGGTCCTTTTCTGCAGGACAGCTTTCCAGCCACTCTGCCCCAAGCGGGTAGTGTTGCCTGGGGTTGCTGTGGCCCAAGTGCAGGACCCGACACTTGGCCTTGTTGAACCTCATATGATTGGACTAGACCCATCTCTCTGGTCTGCCCTCAAGCAGATCACCAGTCCCATCCAGCTTGGTGTTGTCCGCAAACTTACTGAGGGTGCACTTGATCCCCATGTCCAAATCATCAATGAAGATATTAAACAGTACTGGCTCCAATACCGAGGAACAGAACTTTGCTGATGAAGGACATTTCTTCCTGTGTTGTTAAAATCATATTGTTTCAGTTCATCAAAAGGCAGGAAGTTTTTGTCATTGCTAGCTGGGTGGGTTCAGATGGATGTGAAAAGTTGAAGCTACACAAAACAACCATTGCTCTTGCCCTCCCTCTCCCAGTAGGTAACTTATCATGGAAGGAAACACACGGTTTTTGTTTGTTTGGCTGTGCATCATGTCTTCTGTTTTTTGCGACTTTTGTGTGAGGGTTTGTTTCCAAGGTAAGTATCTCAAGTGACTGCTGGGATTCAGCACCTCACTGCTGCTGGATTCCTGACCTTTACGCCTACAAGGCAGCTTGGCCTTTATAACCCCAGGAAAGCTGATTTTGACAAAAGGCAGAAACTCAGACATTTTGTTCTTGGGAAGCCGGTAAACAGTGAGCAAATAAGGTCTCTCTTGGGCTTCGTGCCATTTGCATTTCACTAGCCTTCCCAGTTTATCCTGAAGTTTTAAGTTTCCATAACAATGGCATCAAACAGGGAGACACTCTCTTGGGAATGTGCCTGCCCACTCACTCTCTCCTCACACAAGACACTCTCTCAGTGAAGTTTCATGGCCTCGCAGCAGGCTCAGAGATACCCCTTTTAATTCCTTGTTGACAACTACATAATGAAGACAACCCAAGACCCCAAGCAAATCAAACATTCGAATTAGAAAGACTCAGCATCTTAATGAAGCAAAATTCCTTTCAGGAGGCAAACAATCAGGAAGGACCTGAACTGTTGCTGCTGAGGTCCCAACAGTTTCACCATTGATTTCTGTGGGAACAGGGTCTGGGAAAGGCCAATTGCTTTGCTGCTTTCCTGGCCTTGTGCACAAAATCCTCAACTCTTCTCAGGGTAGTCCACATGCTTCAGCTGCAGCAAACAGGTTCTCGGACTGGGTCAGATCCTGTCAGATCCCAGTTCAAAATGCAATTTTGCAAATATGCAGATATGGGAGTCTGTGACAGATGCACTCAACTCTTTACCCAAACTAGCAATAGTTTGGTACTGGCTCCAAGGAGGTAAAGGCCTGAGTAGTAACTGGGCCAATAACTTCTCTAGTTCCAATCTATTCTCTGAAAACTCACAAAGGAGCAGAGTGATACAGTGATCATTGATGCATATGAGCTTGGAACACTGACCATGCAATTAGTGCATGAATAGCGGATGGCTTTTCCAAGACTTGTTTTTGAAGGGACAAAAAAGTTGTGGGTACAAGGAGTCTCATGTCTCATGCATACCTTTTCCATTGCATATAATTTGACTGCAGGCCAGCCAATTTATTCCATGAGTATGACAGCCTAAGTGAGCCTTCTTTGACCTCTGTCTGCTAAGCATCTTGGCTATATGTTGGTGGTCTCCTCTTGAGTAGGGGCACTAAAGGTTGCTCCTTGAGGTACTTTAGTAAGTGACGGATATTGCTTGTATTATGGTAACTTCTATTAATGTTTCAGTAACTTTGATTTTTGCCTTGGTAACTTTGTAGTTTTGAATATAACACTGCAGTGTACTGGCAGTATGAGGTGAGTGGTTGGGCTTGATGATCTTAAGGGTCTTTTTCAACCAAACCAGTCCTATGATTCTATGAATCATTGTTCAAATAATTGAGCAGTACAGAAATAGAGTGAATCTTGCCATTGAACTTTGTTAAATTGCACATTTACAATCTCATATTTCTATTAAATCACTTTGACAGTGGTTCTTCAAGCAATGTAAATCACCCATTTGTGACAGGACCGCGCTGGCTCCTCTGTGGCCACAGCATTAACGGCTCTGGCTCTCGGCACCTGGCAGGACGGAGAGCCAGGAAGAGACGTGTTCTGGCTGCTAGAAAGATGGAAGGCTGGATCAAAGCCTCTTGCAGACAGGAAAGACAGATGGTGACTCCAGTGCCAGCTCCAACCTGTGAGTTGGGATGTTTTGCAAGTAACGCTAGCAAGACTTGCACAGGGATGGGAAAAGGAGTAATTCTTAGATATGAGATAATATTCCTGATGTCACATAAGTATGTGATGAGCAGGACAGGATCTGAGATTCTGTATTGAAGAAGAATGTCTGTAATATTGTCTGCCTGATCTACTATGTCTTTGTCATCCTGTGTCAAGGGAGGGGATTGATGGAGTAACAGAGAAATTTTTGTAAGAAACTCTTGTAAGAAGAGAATTAATGACTTTTCATCATCCTAAAGTACACTGTAATCCAAGTATGTGTGTGGGATGTTATTGAATTTGTATAGCAGAATACTGGACTTCTCAGCCTTTGACTCCATTGTATGTAGTTATGAAATGTCCCAAAGGCTCCTGAGGGGTTCCTGATCATATAGAGGGAGCTGAATCAGACCCTTGTCTCAGGTTAGAAACTCATCATTAGAAGTCTGTGGGCAACTGGGTCTTGTGGGTTGCACAAGTCCTATTTTCTTGCTATTGCAGGATCAACAATTGCAAGAATGTTTTCTTATGGGGGG
>WBNH01011728.1:0-39212 GCA_013401255.1 Urocolius indicus | reverse complement strand
TTTAAACATAAGAAAAAACTATTTCACTGTGAGGGTGAGGGAGCCCTGGCACAGGCTGCCCAGGGAGGGTGTGGAGTCTCCTTCCTTGGAAGTCTTCAACACCTGACTGGACATGTTCCTATGCAACCTGATCTAGGTTGACCTGCTTCTGCTGGGGAGTTGGACTAGATGATCTCTAAAGGTCTCTTCCAACCTGCCATTCTATGATTCTATGAAATAAATACAATCATTCCAGGAAAGGAGTACACACAATGAAAGCCCTGATGAATAGAATAGAATAGAATAGAATAGAATAGAATAGAATAGAATAGAAAGAATACCTACAATGAGCATCCAGTCCAACTGCCTGACTGCTTCAGGGCTGATCAAAAGTTAAAGCATGTTGTTAAGGTCATTGTCTAAATGCCTCTTTAACGCTGACAGGCTTGGGACTTCGACTACTGTACCAATATAACTGAAATTATAGAGGCCAATTAGTGCTGGTGCAATTCCCAATGAAGGAGAGCTTGAAATTGTTGTGAACTTGGATCATGGCTTTAACTGCAGATGTCAAACTGTATGACAACTTCTGGATGTTCAGTTCATGCTTTGAATTATGTTTGATCTTCAAGAGATAATAGAAAAATGGAGAATACAAAAATGGAGTTTCTGGGAGAAGAATGTGTCAGTGCATTTTGTGGTGCAAAAACTAAACCAACACTTTATTCAAGGAACATGGGCAACTTTCCAAACATTTTAACTGTGGGCTTGCTTTGGCCCAATTTGTGGAGGATGGAACTTGTCTACAGGGAATATTTCTTGATCTACTAATTATTAATAAAACCTCATGTTTGATCCTTTTATTTCAGAGATATTAACCTTAGCTAGAAATAACTCAAGAACGAACCTGATAACTGCAAGGTCACGTGCCAGCCTTCCATCCCAGGCAAGGTATTCAAAATTGTATCACAGATTAGAACTGATAGATTTGAATGGATCCCTCGTGTGTGACATAGACAGTGAAAGGAAATGAAAGTTGCTTCTGTTGGGGAAAATCAAGCTTTGCAAACCTGTTGTTAGTCTTTGCAGATGTCAATGAGTATGTGACTAAGTGAGGCATCACCAGCAAAGTGTATCCATGTTTCCAAAAATGGTACTTTGCTCCAGTTGCATTGGAAAGCCAAGCTGCAGAGGTAAAAAGGCCCAAGTCCTCTTGCAGAGTGTGTGTGGAGTACTCCAATATATTAATCAAAGCTCTGGAAGAGGGGATAAATAATGAGTTAATCACATCTACAGATGATGCAGAACTCTTCTGAAGAGCCACAGCAAACAATTGCAGGAGGATCTCACACTGCTGAACGAGTAGGAGAGAAAATGTTAGGAGAAAGCCAGTAGAGGTAAGAGCAAAGTAACAAGAGAGAGGAGAAGTAACAAAATGACCATTGCTTAGCCAACACTGGGCTCTCAGTCAGCTGTTGCCTTTTAGAAAGCATGGTTCAGATACTCAGCAATGACGAGAAATATAGGCAAATTGCTAGCTAGTACCAGGAAAGGAAGTTGTTACATAAATCATATGTTCAAGATACATCATGGTTTAGTTCCTCTCAAATGGATAAAGGAGAGCAGAGGTACAGAGGAATAACAAGTATGCTGGCTACGACCAGGCTTGCATGAGAGGAGTGATGAAAGAGCCGATAAAAACAGGGCTATTCAGGGAAAAAGCCTATTCAGTGTTTCTTGTAAGAACAGAGAGTCTTCCAAGGACATTAGCAGGTTTAAAAAGAGGGCAAGGAACTAACAATTTCACATACAGCATAGCTGCCTTGTGCCTGTGTCTCTGCCATGGGAAGCTGCAAAGGCTGAGGGCAGAGGGACTCTGAAAGGGATTAGACAGATTTGGAGAGGACCAGGTTGCTGGGTGCTATCAAACGCAGAGGTCCAGCTGCAGCTCCAGCTCAGGAAGCCCTGTGACCACAGAGTACTGAGATCACAGTGGGGACACTGGGACAAGGCCCTGTTTCCTCTGTGCTTTGAGCATCTGCTACTGGCCGCTGTCGGAGGCAGGATCTGGAGTTGGACCAACCCATGGTCTGACCCCACAGAGCAGTTCTTATGTGCCTGTATCTCACTGAGAAATACAGATGTGCACTGCTGACATCTAGATGCAATAAAATAATCTAACTCTAAATAAACTGAATGTTCTCCTTGAACTAAAAGAAACCCCAAACAAAACAACAACAAAAACCCCCAAAACTAAACGGAGATAATGTTTATACTGGGAAATGTGCATTTTTTTCTTCCTGGATAATTCAAAAACAGCTGTAGGGGTTTTATTCACACTCACCCCACTCCAAAGTTCACTTTCAGGTTGACACAAATGTTTTTGGTGCCAAAAAAGGCATTTGAAGAAGGCTGTAAATGAGAGAAAGCAGAGTTAAGATGCAAATTGCATTTTGCTGCAACCTTAACCAGTAATCTAACAATATACAATACTTTTGCTAACATTTGCTTATCTTCAAGGAGAGAATGGCTCTGGTTTAGCGGAAGCTGTGTTTTACCAGGAGGATAGACAACAATCTTTCTGACTAATCAGGATTTCCCAATGTTGCCTCATGAAGATTTCAGGAAAAATCTTCTCAGAATTATACTAAGAGCTGAGAGATTTGAAAGAGAGCATTAGACTTGATACTGCTTCGCAGCTGCTAGGACACACCCTGTGCATGTCACAGAACCTAAGGAAATCTGGAATTAATCTCGGTGGCAGGCGTGGCAGGGAGGTTTGCCTTCAGTAAAGACAGGATTGCCCAACACTTCCCATTATAGACTCTTGCTTATGCTTTCTCATAACTCTGGCAAACTTCAGCTTTTCAGGCTAGAATTGTGCACATGTTATGGATATCTTTGCCTGGCTTGCAAGTTTGGGAAAATGTCAATGCAAATGCAAACTGAGAAGGAGGAGGAGGAGAAAATGGAGACAGAAGTAGGGGCTTGCAACCCACCTGTCAACTTGTTCCCAGAAAAGTTGCTCTGGAGGTGTGGCAAAGGCTTGAAACCTGGCAAAGTAACTAGTGTGAAGAAAGCGTATTTCCTTGCTGTCACCACAAAAACTAGCTGCCAGTTAGTTATGTGACGGTCTGAAGTCCCATTTTTACATGCTTAGAGATGAGAGAAGAGGTAACTAATGCATCATCTGTACTGGGAATGCTCCAATCCTGTTGTACAATTCCTGTTTGTTGGGTGCCATCCTAGGGAAGAGGAATTACCATGTGAACAATGTTTTGAAGAGTAAAAAGAATCACATTTGGGGTAAGAACAGCTGTTGATTTGGCTCTTCCCCTCACTGGTAACTAGAAGAGCTAAGTGCACCAGTGCTGAGACTTCAGGTCCTGCTGCATTAGGGAGTGCTGCAACTGAATGTGCAACCTTGGCAAAGCTGAACTTCAAGGGCTAGGTCCCAGGACTTCAAGAAGTCCCAGCACCCTCCTGTCTTCCAGGTGGGGTCAACAGTGATATCAGAAGCAAGAATTGTGTATTAGCAGCCGTGGGTTTTCCCCTCAGAAGGGAAGATGAGAAATGACCAAAGTTCATAACTACCAAAAAGCTGTTGACAGGCATTTAGGACTCTGGGAAGGAACATAGGAAATTTGTGTTTCCTGTTCTGCCAGAGGTTCATTTGATGAAACTAGATAATATGTATGTGCAGAAGGTTTGAATGAAGGGTCATTATATGTTAAATTAACTGTATTGCAAGAGCATTAAAGAAAAAAAGAACAGGAGGAACTCTTCAATCCATGAGAGGATTTGTGTGATGCCTCAGAAAAGCAGATATTCTTGTTAGCAGGAGGCCTATCATTCTCGCAGGGTCATTGGAAGAGAACCAGGGCCCTTTGCACTCTGCATGTGCAGCGTAAAATAGCTTTGCATTTGCTTGATCTTTTTTCATTTTATTAAACAACCTTGAGGAAAGAAAAGCAAGCATCAAATTTGTGATTTATGGCTTGATATTTACTTGCTGTATCCGGGTGCTAGACCTAGTCCAAGAAACAGAAAAAAACTATGAGCCCAGAACAAAAGCTTCATGCTTAAAGGACTAAATGTGTTTTTCTTGGAGCGCTGTCACCATTAGCTCTGCTTCGAAAGCCAACTGCCTGCTCACTTGATGAAGGTTTCCAAGCTCATGTTCTTCCACGTTCAAGTCTCTCATTCTCTTTCTCAACACTCTTTGCTCTTGGTTCAGTGGACCTTAACCCCTATCCTTGCCTCTCTTTGCAGAGGAGATTCCTGCACCCTATGGCTGGGCTGAGAAAACCCTCTATTAACAAATTAACATGGGAGCATCTGGTGCTCCTAGTTCTGATTTATTTCTGCAGCAACACACAAAACATCGAGTGATAAATTATTGAAAGCTAGTGGGCCCTTGGAGAATAGGGCCATGATGAATAGTGAGCAGTTGGCATCCCTCATAAACATGTGTCCCGGAGGGCTACCTAGGGAGACGGCAAGGGAAAAGAAAAGGCCGAAGCCTTTGAAGGATTCAGCTGTTGGTTATGTCTTCCTTTCAATGAGAGATTACTTTGATTTTTAACGCCTTATTTTAGCAATGGGAAAAGGGATTAGTAGACAGCCGGGAATAAATAGTAACCACTAAACTCAATTTCACCCACAGCCCAATCTAATATAGGATGACAATTAAGCCAAATATTAATATACCCTAAATGAATTTTTCATTCAGGACACCAGGGGCAACCTTAAAAGATGTTGCAGTTACCAGAACTGTCTTTTGCAACTTCCAAGACAGAGCACTTCACAGTCTGTGCCTCACCGGTAAAGAAGTCACAATGTGCTTGTTTCATATGGAAGTCAGAATTATTTTAGAGTGCTTAAAAATACTGGAACACTATGTGGCCACGTTGTACAAACACTTCCCGACTGCCCCGATTGTGTAGGACTTTCACAAGGAACAGTGGAGAAACTACTAAGAAATACCTTTCCTTAATGATCCTGGAGATTGTGGTCATGGAGAAAAAAGTCCCGAGGCAAGGGGATATGATGACTGGAATTACTGCAAGGGCTGCTGGCTGGGGATGTGGGGTGCAACTGGGGCATATTATCACTCCCTGTGTCTCTGTCCCATAACTTGGGAGTTGGGTGCAGAAAATGCACTGTCAGTCATGACAGACAAGTTCACAGAAAGTTTGTTGTACATCAGATTGTTACAGTGACTGTTTCCAAGCCTGTACATACCATGAGCTTCACTATATCCTCTGAAGAAAAGAAACTTGTATCTTGCACACATGACTGTGAGAGTAAAAATAAGTCCTGTGTCCAAGAGTGAAAAAACTGAACGAGAATTGAGAACAAGAGAACGTAGTGCTCTGGGCCTTGCTCGCCCTTGCCTGAGTCCAGCTTTTCCCACTAGATTTCCCTTCAGGTGAACATGCAGGTACCTGTGCATGGACATCTAGAGCATATTTGTGCAAGCACTTTGAAAATCTTGAGCTGGTGCCTTATCCTGTCATGTGTTTTGAGTGAGATGACTATTTAACTCCCTGCTGGGAACCAGAGTGTATCCCACAGTCTTATTTGAAAGCGTTCTAATTTGCAAAGATCGTGTCTATCTGGCAGCCAACCATCACTTTGGCTCCAAAATTTTCATCTCAGTTGCCACAGAAGCCACGAAATGCTACATCTTCCTGGCTGCTTCTGCTTCAGACAAGTCCTCGTTCAGACGCTTGAATTTGGAGGATTTGTTTACACGCATATCTGCCTCAATGAGAAAAAAGTCAGTACAACATTCTGATGATTGTTTTCTCCTGTTTGCATCTGGCTGCATCTTCTACTAGAATGGGTTATTCTACTAGATGAGTATTTGTTATTTATTATTCAGTAACTGGGGAATTCCTGACTGATCGTAGGTTGTTTTTTTTTTTTTCCTGCTTTGCTTTTCGCTGAACCACATGTTTTGGAAGTCCCTAAAAATGTTGGTTAGATGTTGCTTGTAAACTGCTATGAGTTATTCCAAACAAAAAAGCAGAAACAACCAAAACACCCATGTAATTTCTAATTGCTCACTGCAAACCTCCATGAGGGTTTTTGTCGTAACAGTGAATTGATCAATGTGTCGGTTGAGCTGTTTGTTTTAAAATGTCACAGGCAGTTGTAATACTGCAGGTGTGAAGGAGGATGAATGCCCACGGGGTGGAGGAGATGTGGAAGGAACTGGTCACCTCTATCTCATGTACATCAGTGGTAGCTCTGGCACTCCTTGCCAGCCCAGGATGTGATGTTGTGTTGGCTGATGGAAGCTAACTTCGACTGAGCTACCATGGGAGTCATTGAGTGTGGCACGAAGTCTGAGTTAAACGAATTCGTACTATTTTTCTGGAGGACTTCACAGCCCTAGATGGGTTCTGGGCTGGTAGGGTTCAGTTCAGGCTGCCTTCAGTGTTTCAGGCTTTATCTGCTTCTGTTTACACCCTTAACACTAACTTGTTGCAGTTATCACAAGGCAAAGGGTGTTGAGTTACCCCTACAAAGGCACTTATAACAAGATATTTTAGTGCCCATTTAAAACCTTTCTCCTTGCCTCTTGCTCTCCCTAACTCCATTTTGTGTCTCTCTCTTCCACAGTGACATTGGAACAGGTTGCCCATACTGCATCTCCTCCCTTTCCATCCATGCTTGTTGACAGCCCCTGTTTAAAGCTCCAGCAAAGAGACCAGGACCTTAAGGGGCATTAGAGACAGAAATACTCTGACAACCTGTTCTCTTTACCAGGCCTCTGAATGCACCCAGCAGTGCCAACTGTGCCTCTTGAGCTGGAAGACACTATGGCTTAGTTTAGTGATGGACTTGGTAGTGTGAGGTGAGTGGCTGGTCTTGATGATCTTAAAGGTCTTTTCCAACTGTAATGATTCTATGATTAGGGTGCAATGGGTACCTACTCTTCTCTTGCAGGACTTTGGTTTTTGTGTAGCTAAACCAGTGGTTTTCATTAGTGCACTGCATAAAAGCAAAATTCAGCACAGCCATGTCATTCAAACAACTCTAATTAGAATAAATCCACCACTGATGGTATCAACAGTGTCCTTCCTATAGTATAAAACCAAAACATTTATTCTTTTTAAGATAACATGTTTTTCCTCTGCTTCTCATATGAACACGGGCTAATTACCACCATTTCCATTCCTATATTCCACATGTGGTTCCAAATCAAACTCTGACTTATTTCATCTGCTGCCTCGAAGGGTCAGTTTAAAGTATCAAAATCAGCCTGACTTACATCTGCTTTGCAGATCATCACTGGCATACTTTAAAAATTGTTATACATCTATAACAATGCCTTCCTCCCCTCCCCCAATGCTCCAGTAATATCAAGATTTATTGAATCTGAAGGTCCAGTTGTGACCTTGGCTCTCACTCGCTAAATCTGGACCTCTGGGGTCTATAAATCTCCGTGTGCTGTTCAATTTATAGAAGTGAACATCTGCTTATCATACAATATTGAAGTTGCAGGTGTATTCTACCAGAAAAACAAACACATGAGCTCACAATTGCCTAGGCTATAGGACATTAGACAGATATTGAAGAGATGGTGATATTTTGGCTGTTGGGAGAAGTCTCAGCAGAGCTGCTGGATGGCAAGGTGGCTCTCAGGGCTCTGCCTCACCAAGAAGTGAAGGCGGCACAGCTTTTACCCCAAAATCTCTGCTTCCTTGTCTTATTGTGAGGGAAGGAATGTCTGGCTGAGATGCACACAAATCATGTAAGGGAAAAAAAATCTAATCTTCCCATCTCTCCTACATCTGGTGGGAGAGGCATCAGCCCACATAAGGATGGTTAGTCTTCTGCACTACCTGGGGAACAAGAGGCGGAGTGGTGACTCTGTTTCTTCATTCACATGATGAAAAATACAGTGCACAAGAGAACGCCATCTCAGAGCATGCACAGAGAGAGAGAGAGAGAGAGAGACCTGCGAACACCTGAATATAATGACAAAGGCTGAAGAGTCCTGATCCACAGTGTAAGGAAAGTAGTACTGACCGCAAATCACTGGAAAGAGAAAACAAGGCAAGTAGAAAGTACTCACTGTGAGTGGAAAGGAGGAAAGAGGATGTGACCAAATACATTTAGCAGGCCAATGATGGCTGAACTGGGAAACAGAAGGGCAGCACAAAACCAAGATGGCTTTGTATGACCCATGAGATATAACCAGGACAGAAGATTTTTGATAACAGCTGAGGAAGCCAGGAGAGACAGCAGTTTCACTAACAAAAGGAGGAGATAAAACAAATTACTAAAATGACTGAAAGTCTCCATAGTTTGGAAGGAAAAAGTTGAGCATTAAATACTGCTTATATATTAAAGTTATCTCACAAAAAAAAAAATCTCCTGATTCCAAACAAACATGCTGGCTAGATCCTAACTCCCTGTTGGGAAGTTACCATCCTTCCCATCTCCTTGCCTGGTGGGAAGGCGATGTGGCCATGGGAGCCAGCAGGGAGCTGTGGTGTGCCCAGGACTTCCTTGGGCGTCTGGCCTGATGCCCTGCAGAGATAAAGGAGACTGATGTAGCCATTTGTGACAGGGGGATCACTCCACCCAGCCCCTCTACTCTCACCATGGCTCTGGGCCAGTCACACCATACACAGAAGCACCACTCCAAGTAACGCTCCCTGCTTACTGCTCAAGAGTGTACACATGGGGCAGCCCATGACACTGCTGCCCCTACTTTGTGCAGCCTTGCACTGAAAATATGAACTCACTAACTGTAAGGACGGCATGTGACATGAAGATTTGCAGAGTTGCACGATGTGTTTTACTTTGCTTTTTTTCCCTGCATGTCCCTGTGGAAGGCAGAGCCCTGAAGTTAGAGATGGTCTCATCAACCTGTTGCACACATTCCCAAATGGTACTCCCAAGGGTAACCAGCTCAGTTCATTAAGTTGCCCATGAAAGAGGTCAGGAAAGCATCTAGTTAATGTAACAAAGCACCTGAAAAAAAGTGAAATATCTTAGCTCCGCTTCTATCAAAACATCTATTAATATATTTCAAGAACTTCTATAGTTGTTTTCTCCTCCCTCCAGACTTCTCTAACCCCAGCCATAATTTAGCATGAGGCATGAAGATCTTCACTTACTTTACTCATAAAAGAAGAAAATTGGGAATTTGTTCAGACTGCCAGGAATCTGGAATTTGTTGATGAATGGACATTTGGCTGAACATAGTGAATTCCCAGCTAATTGAAAGCAGATAACGAAAGTAATGCATTTACCTTGAAAAACATAATTTTCTTAATAAATAATTGAAATGGCAATCTTCTGACAGATGAAATAAGAAAAAAATACTAAATAAATTCAGGATTAATTCCTGCCCTATATATTATAGCGTATTTAGCAGTCATACCCTATGAGGAGATTAAAACCTATAAATCTTTTCTTCAGCACAGTCCCTGAGAGTATCTTGGTCTAGAAAGTGCAAGGGCCATCCTGTTCAGGGGAGTGTGGTTTCTCTCATCATCAGCCCATGTTTCTGTCTCCAAATATCATACCTAGGGAGAAGAATGCAGAAGCTGGGGAAAGAAACCAACCTCAGAAAAACACAGAGGGTAGCCAGTGTGATCACAAACAGTTGAATTAGCATCTTTTCGATGTTCACCCTTCTCATCAACTTCCTCTCCATGGCGAGGGGCCAGCAAACCTCTTGTACATTGCACATTGGTGGGGAACTGTGGATAGATATTGCACTTCAGTCAAGAGGCAATGATTTTCAGCTAAAGGGTGGTTAATGGCTGAAAACATGTTAGCCTGAAACATTTGCAGATGATCTGAGCACGCCTTCCATTTTAAGGAAAAAATAGCAAAAGATCCAAATAAAAGCATACGGGTCCAAATATCCCAATCTGGGTAGGGCTATGACTTGGAAACCATTCTGGATCTAGAAGCAGGTTCCTCCCATCTTTATGCAATGGGACAAAATTAAACTGCAGATTTGAATTCCACCAAAGTGTAGAGTTTTCAAAATGTAAAGGTGGATTTTTTTTTTCCTTAATAGCTTTAGTTTCATGGTAGTAATTTGTTGTGGGATCGAGTGTTGAACAGAACAAAATGTTCAGAGAGAGACGAAACCTGACAACTTTTAATGTGTTAAACTGCAAAACTTGGCCATGATTATTGGAAGGGTTATTAATCTGGGTTAAATTGGGAATTACTTTTCAGTGAGTTTGCAGCAGGTTGTGGTTTTGGGCAAAAGCCATGGAAAACTTAGTAGTTTCACAGATTTTTTAAGGGGAAAAGAGGGAAACCCACAGTGATTTTGCTGAAGTTGTGATTTAACACTTTAGATTTGGTCAAGCTGAAGAGCTGCAAGGCCACGTGAACTAAAAGAACAAGTCTTGCAAAAGGAATCTTTCCCACCAAACGTGGCAGATCTGCTTACAGAAGTGCTTCCCATAAAATCAACTCTTTAGCTGAGAAGCAGCAAAAGTTGCATCCAGCTTCTTCATAAAATCAGCGGGCAAGAAATTCTATTAGGCCACAAAAGGAACTGAGGAGAAATGAGATGAATAGTTTTTTGCCTCTGGCTTCCTTGTTACTGAATATTCTCTACCTTGCAAGATCTGTAAGTCCTATTAGCATGGGAGAATTGCCATACCCTCAAGACAGAGCAAACAGTAGCTTTTGGAATATTTGAGCACTCTATTGTGTAAAGAAAGGTCTTCCAAGTTGTCTCACCGGTAGAGACAATCTGCTGGACAAAAGACTCATGGAAAATGTTTGTGTGTCATCATTGACTGGATACTTTATCATATTTTTAAAGGTTAGAATAGAGCTGGGGGTCTTCTAGATAGATATTTATTGTAACACAACCCACAGGACCCACGTCAGTTACTTCCTGCTTTAAACATCGTGTTTTACAGTACCTTTATTTTTTTTAACAGAATCTTCAAAGCTTTGTTAGAAACTGATCAATAACAAGGAACCTATTTGTGAGTAATTCTGGCAATTACTTACTCTTCCATATGTAAAACAGTGCCTTATTTCTGTCAGAATGAATCTGACTTCAGCATCAGACCATGAGATTTGTGAAACACTTGGCAACAAGTGAAGGAGCCCATCTTTGTGAAAGCTCAGTTGTCTGTGCGGCCATAATTCATCAGTACCAAGTCATCCCCGAACCTTCTTCTGGATGTGTCACGTAAGCCGAGCTCTTGAGTCTCAGAAGGCAGCATGCTTTCCTATTCTTTAGTCAAGTTAGTCTGCGGTTTTTTTTAATCTTTTATCTTTTTTTTTTTCAGGACCTTTATTCTGAACACTTAAATAATTCTAGGAGCTGGCACACCATTGTGAAACGTAGAGAATGCCTTGCTCCTTAATGGGCCCTGTTTCGCACAGACAGGCTGCCTTGGCCTCTTCAGACACTGAGATTGAGTTTGGATGACTTTCTAACAGGACCTGAAAATCTCTTCAGAATCTTCACTTCAGTCTCTTCACTTGGTAAATCCATCCTCCTTTGCTGTCTCTTATTTGTGCTGTGTCACAGTTGTGGAACAAACTGTATTGATCTCTCAGATCAGCTGTTACATCTTCACCATTCACCAGACCCACACAGTCCTTGGTTTATTTGCCAGCTCCATCAGCAGGGAATGGTTGTCAAAGAGTGAAAGGCCAAGAACCTAGCTCATTAAATTGGCCGATTGCCTAAAGACAGTTTTATTTGAGAACCTGTCAGTTGGTAAAATAGTCCAACAGTATTATTTACATCAGTACTATTACCTTTACCAGTTAAACCTGTACATGCTCCAACATTATAAAATTATTTGGCTAGGGTCTGTTTTTATTAAGTTCATGATAACTTTGATGTAATTCTATTTTTTTCTCTTTTAATTCCATATAGAACCTCCAAATAACTGTTCTATTATTTTGCTCAAATTGCTGTCAGGCTGACAGGCCTATATTTATTCATGTCATCCTAGCTACTCTGTAAGTGCTGGCACAACATTATCTTTCCTTCACATCTCTAACTTCTTTAGTGTTCCAAGACTTATTCAAAATCAGCAGCAGGGGTTCAGTGAACATCTTTGTCTCTTGGGTGAAAATTATTCAGGAACTGCCAATTAAGAACTTCTAAGTTTAGAAATTATTATTATAAAAGAAAGGGTTGTTTTTCTTACATAAGATGCAAAGCACTATCTGGTTTTTCCCCAAATACAAGTAAGAAATATTTACTCAACAATTTTACTTCTTTGGGTTTGTTTTTGGTAGTTTTAGTATATCCGTTTAGAAGCAATGTAGTACCTTTCTGATGACATTAATTATACATTGCTAACATACTTTTAAAACTCCTGCTGACCATAGATGCCTAGTTGTTGTCTTTTCTTACCATACTGCTAGAATGTACAGCCTGTAATTCATATTGACTGCCATCGGTTTACTCTCTTTTTGATTAGTGACTTCTTCGGACATAAGTCTTTAGTACAAGTTCTCAACTTACTAGACATCAGAGGACCCATCCTTATGAATAGCCAGCAATAGGCAAAGCTTTGACAAGGCTCAAGCCTTAACAGACACCAATAGTTTCTTAATGGTGAAAGACATTCCTCACAAACCAGGATTCATTAACCCTAGTAGTTACTGATTCACTGTCGTTAAGCACTTGTCTATCATCCATGTTTCTTTCTTTAATTTATTCCTTGTGATATTTTCAGTTTTCTGAAGTCAGGCTTCTCAAAATACCCAATCCTATCTGGGGGCTATATGACAATGATCCCAACAAATACCATCCAGTCATGATGGCTTTTGTCTGTGCAGGCACTACTTTGCACTGTGATCTGCTGGCAACCTGCAAAGAAAAAAAAAAAGTCTAGCAGATAGTATATTGCATACCAGATTTTACACACTACGTGTTGCACACTGCATGGATTTAAGCGGTGCTATGTCTGAACATGACATAAATGTGTTGGTAGCAGTAATGAGAGGTCTCTCACTTCCACTGCACATGCTGCAGCATCCATGACAATGCATTTATGTTGTCCCTATGCCTCAAAATCCAGGCAGCTAAATTCACTCTTCCCTGTTGACTTTGAAGTCGATGCTGGTTATCCTCATCTCAGACACTGTTTCTGAAGGCACTAATCTATAACAATACAAAGAACATTTGTTCCTGAGTTGCTAAAAACTTGAAAGCAGGCCAAAATCCTTTTCACAAACAGTGCAAATCTGCCTTAGCTTTTGCTCAGCCAATCCTCCTGAAATACGTAATAAAGATTGATTTAAACATTCTAGCCATGAGAATCTTCCTGCCAGATTCCAGTGAGAGTGACTAGGTCAAGCTTGTGTTCCTAAAGGAGCAAAATTTGTTCCCATTTTGCTATACAGGCAATTATAGAATATCTTCTCTTAATCTGTAAAGATGCTTTCCCTCAGCTTTCTGATTTAGCTCTAAAGGAATGGCCAGATCTTCTCTTGTTGTCACCTCTCTGCTCCAGGGTGCCAGGAAGGTCATTTTCATCCTGAGGTGAAGGCTCCCCAGCCCACAGCAGCCCCTGCACCAGAAAACAGAGCCAGCTGAACCACAATCTAATGACCACTCCTCTTGGCATTTTAAAATGGCCAGTGGTAATTTTGCTTATGAAATAAAGTTTCTAGCTGTTTCTCATGTAGCATAGGAGACAGCCTGTCTCAGTGCAGAATTAGCTATTATAATAAAGCAATTATCCTTTTACTGCCAATCTACCCGTGCTCTGATAGGGCTGTGCCAAGTGATAAACAGAGACAATAGCAAATGCAGCTAAAATATTGGCTGGCTCAGTCCAAGAAGTCTCGTCAGGACTTTACAGAGGCATGGAAAGAGTCTGGGTTGGGCCAATGTTCTATAATAATTAGAATGGGGATAAAGAAGTGAAACATAAGGTCATTCTTCTTTGAATGCTGAATTCATTCATCACATTTATTAGGATAGTGTGTCTGGCTTTCGTATTAATTTAATGGAAATGTGTCACTTTTCAAAATTCCCATCTTGATTTTGTTGTTGATATTCAGTTTTAGGTGAATAACACAGAAAGAACAAGTTAACTCGAAACAAACTGGTCATCCCTTAGAAAAGGCTTATTCTGCCTTTTGTATGTGTTTGTTGGATGATAGACGTGAGGCTGAGGCCAGTCATTTTAAAAATCATTCTCCAAAATGAAACCAAGTTGTACTTTTAGCTGTTGGCTTACTTTGATCACAGAGGTGGAGTCTAACTGAAGCAAGTAGATGCCCAAGGCTCAAATAAACCCAGGGCAGGATTTATGTTATCTGCATTTAGAAATCAGAAGGAAGCTTTTATCATCAATGGAGAACAGCAGGCTTGTCTGGGGCCTTGGTCTTCCTTTCCAGTATTAGGTGTCCACACTAGTGTCCACATAGTCTTCAGTTTTAACTTTCAATTTCATTCTCAGCAGCTCCCAACTCTGTGGACAGCGCTGGACTCCTGAGCAGGGCTGCATGGGGAGCAGAGCCCTGCACGAGCTGGGTGCGGCTGGCAGAATGCAGGTCTAAATCAAGCCACCATTTTGCCCTGAAAGTGTGGTGATTCGATCCATTTCTTTTGACTTCAGAATCTGAGAGAGAACGATGTAATTCTCACAGCTCTTCTTTTCCGACTGTCCTGCCAGACTTGGAATGCTCTTCAGCCATTTGGGAAGGTATTAAACTTGCAAATCCATTTATTACTTTGACTTTGGCATTCTCATTAGAGTCCTGGCTGTACATCTGAACTATTACCCCATCTCAGTTTACCTTCTTGTAAACTTTGCTGATTTGTGAAGAGTTGGATGGGTCCTGTATATAGCATATTGTCCTATTAAAACACATTTAAAGAGTCTTGTAAACCCTGGAGATTAACCCCAATGTTTATGGAGAGTTATAGATGCTAATTCTTGCATACTTGTCATTCCAGAGCATGGCCTGGTGGCAAACATGCTCGCTACCCCATGGCATTTACGTCAGTGGGATTTGTCCATGCTCTGATTCCTTAGGACAGAGAAAGGAAATGGTGGGAAAGTGAGGAATATGGGCATTTACTATCCTGGACTACATTTGCTGGTCATAAAATGTAAGTATCTTATCATAGAAGACTTCAGACTGGGAAACAGAAGAAGGATCTTCCCCAGAGGACAGTTTCGGTTAAGAGCGTATTGGTAAGAAGTGGTCTTGTCCCGTGGAAGAAGAATTCTCTCTTTCAGACTTTTGTTAATGTTCCTGTGATGGGGAACATCTGTGTATGATCTTCATTCCACCCTGTCCTGCCAAACACACTGAGTTGGCACCAGCAACTTCAACTTCCTCACTAGCTTGAAGCATCTTAATCACTAGCACTCATCGGTTCCTTCTCTTCTGAGATTTACCAGATTTTTAGCATCTACAAGCTTCTGTCTGGTGGCAAAACACTAAACGAAAAGAAGAAAAACTAAGTTATTTGGTGAATATGGGTGTAGCTGCAGAAGAATACATTCTGTGTGCTCATAAAAATACATATATATAAATATTGGTTTAGCACATTAGTGGGAGAGCGCGCTAAACACACACACATGCAGGGGCAGTTTGGCATGTGTTTATGTGGCTAAAATAAATCTGAGCATGTGCAGTTTGCCTGAGCTGACACTTGACTGTACCACAACTTTGATGTCTTAAGTAACTTTGTAGATTTCTGTCAGGCTATTCCTGGCAACATTTCGATGGAACAGAAGGCACGTTTTGGGTGATGTAATTTCTTTAGGAGACAACAGATATATCAGTTATGACACTCAGTGGAGTCACAGGTAGCTCAAAAATTCGAACTTTATGGATAGATGGGCTTTTGGGAGAGAAACGAAGTTTCTGAGAGAGACTACCAGTGAAGGAGAGGATGTGGATAGAAAAGCAGCACAGCTATGACCAAGTAGTTTGGGAACACCTGCTGGCCTGAAAGGTAGAGGAATTGCAAAGAACTCATTTCCTCATATTGATTGTTCCTCTCTTCAGAAGAACAGGTCTTTATAGTTGTAGGTTTGTGGTTTTTTTTTTTTTTTTTTTTTGCCTAATGTGATAAATAAATAGATACCATCAATAAATCAACAGGCTTTATTATCTTCTTAAGTTTAAACAATCTTCTGGATTCCAACTGGCTTTATTATCTTCTTAAGTTTAAACAATCTTCTGGATTCCAAATTTTGTCTGGCCACTGTGACTAAGACAAGTGAGATAGATGGAAATTACTCATCCTCACAGTAGCCAACTCAAAAGCAATTTTTTTTTTTTTTTGGTGGGGAAGGACTCTTTAAAGCTTGAACACAAAGGAAAAGTTCTCTATACTATGGGGAAACACAAAGGCAATAATAAGACAATTAAAGGAAAGCAGATCATACAGATCAGACAGTTGTTTTTCATTAGACTGCCACTAATTTGTCAGCAAAAATGAATCAGATGAGTTTAAATTTTATTTGCGTTTTAATATCCCTCCAGGAGAGTTCATTATTGGGAATGCATTAATTAACCAACAATACTTTCTGGATAACTTTTGAAAAACATTTCTTACTCTCGGCCTAGAGCAGATCACTGTAATAGATATTTACAATGCTTTGGTTGCATGTTTTACCATGTAACATGCTTCTGCTGCCTAAGGAAATTCAGCTTGAAGAATCAGTTTTCTGCCAATGATACCTACTACTGAGATACATCTGTGCTGTAACATGGAGAAAGTTACACTCACCCACATAAGAAGATCCTGTGTGCAACATAGATGGTAAAAATGACATGTTTCCTTTGTCTTTTGGATCATGCTGTGGCTCCTGGTTTTTAGTAGCATTTAAATCTTTCAAAGCCCCTTTCCCTTAATCGCTTTGATGGGGCCACCCTCAAAAACGGACATGACTGAGAGGTGTTTGAAATAACTCTTGCCTCCATGATGACTTGTCTGCATATCCCTAGCATTTGATTGCCTCTTCAATTAAAAACCTGAAAGAATGCCCCTTTTAAAGAGCAGCCAGGTGGTGTAGAGCACAGCCATTTTACACAGTTGTAAGATGTAGCTAGTGGATTACTTCCCAACGTTCAGTCAGAAATACCCATCAACCACCTTATGATCACCTAGTGCTTCTGAAGGCAAGATTTGCTCTGCCTTGTTAAAAAAACCAAACCAAACCAAATCAAATAAAAAAGATATAAACAAAACCTAATCCAGGATTCACTCCTTAGTATTCCAAATTGCATCTACACTGCCTTGCAGAGAGATTCTTGGGGCACTCGTGAGAAGACTGTCTCCTGGCTGTGCTTCTAACCTCCAGGTTCGCCCTCATGTTGGACTGTTTCATAACTGCTGGGAGGAAACAGGACTGCATGTGGTGTTTCAGGCCCTGTTTGTAGCACAGCCTCTGAGCAACAATGCAAAATGTAGCACTCTTTTCTGTCTCTGTTTTCTATGTATTATATTATTTTATAATAATTACATTCTCATGTAAACAGCTGTGTGGGCACTGAATGGAAATTTTACTATAAAGTTTGTATTTCACCTCTTGACTCTTCCACAACATCTCATTTAGGAAACTTGCCTCATGTAGGAGCATGTTCTTTGTCTTGCTGACCCACATGCTTACACCCAGAACACAGGCTAAAGTGAAAATACAGCCCAAATACCAGCAAAGAGCTAAATACATTTTTTGCCTATGGATGACTAAGACATTTGAGTTTGTTATCTCTAATGGCTAAAATGCACTGAGTCAAAATTACTTCATCTTGGAGTGGTGCAGCATTGCATGCAGACAGCTCCTCCACAGAGGGAGAAGAGGAAAACGTCCCCTTCCCAATCATTTAATAATTTCATGCCTGACACGGGATGGCTGAGAGCTTTAAGCAATAAATCCACTCATTGCATTTGGTTGTGGGAGCTAACTGCAGCAGCTGATCTTGCCTCAGGGTGTGGACCAGAGCACTGCGTGCATTATCCATGGCTGTGCAGCATCCTTTTGAACACCACAGCTTGGAGCATGCTGCTTCCAAAACAGTAGCAAGGGCTAAGTGCATTATGGCCTGCCTAAGTGCATTATGGCCTGCCTAAGTAGAGAGTCAGCCCCCTCAAACAAGAGAAAAACTATAACTGGTAAAGGATCTGGTGGCAGAAGACTGGAAAGTTTTGCTCAAATTCTGAGATAATGGCCACTTGGGGTTGGTCTCCCTACTGTTTTTCTCTCAGTGGAATTAATTTAGACCTTTGCTTTGCAACAAATATTATGCACAGGCCCTGTATGCTCCATTTGAGTAGGGATTTCTTCCATGGTCACAGCAGGACTTTGAGGGGGCAAGGGTGTCCATATGAGTATCTGAAGCTTGAACCCTTACAAGTGCCCAAAGGGAGTGGAAAAGCCTCAGGGCTGCTGTACCAGGCTTCCTCTGCAAAGGCCTTAAGGTCAGGTGACATGGTGGGCAGCAGAGACTGAGCTTTCAGCATTACTGGAAGAGCCTGAAACGTCAAAATTTCCTAGTCACTAACAAATTTGCCTTGACTGAATCTAATTCCTTTCTTCATCAGCAAAGAAAAGAGAAGTTGTTGGAGTCTGTAAAGACTAATTGGGAAGAAACCAACAGAGCTGAGCACTTTGCCAGCTAAAGCAAAACTCCAGTATTGAGTTTGCTTCGGGTGAATGATGTGGCTTCTGAGGATGCTGGCCATCCAGGAAAGCCAGCCAGTGCTCCTCTTGGAAGTGCAGGCTCTTTGTGAAAGCCAAGGCTGCAGCATCACTAAGAGAACAAAAAGCAGGAGCCTCAAATGAAAACAATTTGGTGGATTGAATGAAATTGCTAAGATTTATGTTGCTTAGAAACATACCACTCATGTCTTTCTGCTTGCAAGGCCATTGAGTTTAAAGCCCACAATAACAACCACAGAGACAACAACCAGTAGCTCACTGTTTGTGAGGAAGGCCCTGTGTTAATTTCTTGTTGTTCCAAGCAGTTGCTTGCTGCAATTAGTCTGTGACTGAATGTTAACAAAATCTGTTGCCTGCTTTTAAAATAGACTCTTCTTTCTCCTGTACCTGAGCTCCTGGTGTAGGGCTTCAGCTGGCTGAGGGTAGGAAAAAGAGGTTGCTGTGGGTTGACTTGACTTGAGCGTGTGTGGATTAGCGACGAATGGGCTGAGGCTTAGCTGGGGCTGCCCACAGCTGCTTCCCTACTTTGGCCCTGCCCAGGGACAGTTTTAGAGGAGCTAGGCTGGAGGCGTGAGTAAGTCAGCTTGTCTGGTTTGAGCCCAGAATGGTGTTTCTCTGCTTGGATGAGCACAGCAGAAGAAAGAAGGTGCAGATCATGGGAAAGTGGTGAGAAACTCCCTTGATGAGCCAATTACTCAGACTTTCCCCCTCTGATTGTGTCAGATGCCTCTTTCAAAAACCTTAATTCATGCTGTTAGGAGTTTAATTTTAGGCTCATGCCTCCCACGTATGGCTTTTATACTGTGGGAAGGCTTCAGACATATCACACTTAATCTGTTTATTCTTACTCGTTTTCTAGCCATGCTCGATATTTGTTTTTAATCAAGAACAACTTTTCTGTTTCTTGCTTTCATCCAGCTGAGTGATCATGTGCAATTCTGCTCCAAGAAGTCACTATGTGCTTACTGCATCAGTTCAAAGCTGAGCTTGCTGAGTTGGGTGACAATATGGCTTTTTCTTCTCCTGCCCCTGAGTAATCAGCACAATTCTGAAGCGGTAAAATAAATTATGTTTCAGGCCTCATAAGAAGAAATGGCATATAAGTCCCCTACCTGCAGCCAGCTGTGTGGCACTTTGAGGATGCTTGTAGGACTTTTTCTAAGAGAGGACTCAGTACAGACAGAAAGATTTCTGTTTAAAGGACGCTGCCCATCTGCTCATTACAAAAAAATACAGTGAGTAAAAGCCTGGCCCTTCAGAAGGCAGCAAGAGCTTTGCTACAGACTTTCATAAAACCAGGGTTAAACTCACCTACTTTTTAACACAAATAAAGGAAATATTACACCCAATGCATCTGACATGTTTCCCATTGAGTCTGCTGGTAGCTGAAGTGGGATTGTGGCTCTGTAAGAGAGTAAACTCAGAGCCACAACCATATTTCACTGGGGAGCCTACACTCTCATGCAGCAACTACTCTTGCCAAGGCAGAAACACACAGAAGACAAATGGAGACGTTTTAGCTTTGTAAGCCTCGGAGTCAAACGGGAGGAAAAACTGGATTAAAAGAAAATACACTCTTACTTCCCTTATACTCACTGAAGACATGATGGAGAGAAAGAAAAAGGCTTGTCCGCAACATGTATCCATACAAACAGGAGTTTGCAGGGTGTTAGAGGAAATGATGTCTATATAAGCAGCTTTGTAAAAAATGAGGAAAGAAGGTGTACTTTTTACTTCTTTATTTCTTATGCTGTTGTTTGTCCATCACATTTTATCTGTCACTTTACTTCTGTTGGCTATTGCAGGGAATGTGAGCTGTTTGGAAATACCTGACACACACATCAGGTATTTTCCATGTCAGAGTCGCCATTTAGGAGATATCATGTTTTTCAGCACTCATTTTTATCTGTTAGTGAAAGAGATGAGTGAATGAATCTACATTCCCAGCAGAGCTACCCGGGTGGGATGGACACCTCATACAGCCAGCCTCCTCACAGATGCTGCCAGACACCAGTGCTTTGAAAGTGCTTATCTTTCACCTTCCATTTTTTTTTTGTGGAAAATACTCTGCAAAAAGTACAAGCTCTGGAGAGGTCAGAAGTTAGGTGAGACATAACCATATCTAATTTCTCTTTTACCCTCCCCCTCTCACAGAAATCATCCTCCAAACCTCTTATTTTAACATCAGCCTTGTTCTGGTTTATGAGGGTGTTTTACTGTGTGACCAAGTTTTACAGCACCCTGCAACAGTGTTGGTCTGTTCCTTCTCTGTTCCTTGGAGCACCTGGTTGGAGGCAGGTGACCGAGGGGACCTGCTCTGCAGAGTTGCAGTCTGACATTGCCGGTGCATGAGGGGAAGGACCAGGCACATGTGGGCTGCTCTTTTGTCATCATAGATGTAAAGACAGTATTTAGCTGATCTTTGTGTAACCTCTGGGTGAGCAAACCCCTTTCCTGGTGCTTATTAGCTTCTGGGGATCCAAAGTCTTGGTGCTGACTCAGTACTCAGGTGGCTTTTAGGGCTGATGAATGTAAAATATACCTGCTTTTTGCTTTCCTGGAAGATGCTACATACATGGGACAGCTGGAAAAGTAATGATGTTACAAAAACCAGAGAGTGACCACAGGGCAGCTGGATGGGCAGAGATGCTTAGTCAGATGGTTTACTTTTCTCTGAGTCAGAATTTCTTCCCTGCTGAAGAGGTGTCCCAGTCTTAATGTGTTTCCTGTTGTGGTGACATTTTTGGTTTTGGTTTCTGGCAGTGCCCACATAATGCAACGACTGCTTCTTTATGGGAGCAACCATTAGGGACGCAAACCACCCAACACTCCACGGGCAGGTGTAAGAAATAACAAATAAAAAAAATCCATAACATCAGTAAAACTTCTAGAACAAGGATGAGGTTTGCTTTTTTATTTATTTTTTTTATTTTAGAAAGAAACAGAAAACATGTCTTTAAACTTGTTTTTTCTTATACATTGTTAACCAAAGTGACTATAATCCTATCTTAAAATAAAATATCCTCTTTAAGTTAGTCTTGCTCACATTTCTGTCAGGTACTGAAGAAGCAAACCAAAGCAAAGCAGCTTTTCAGTCTTGTAAATCAAAAAGCTTTTCCCATCACACCAAAGCTTTGTGCAAGAATATATTTTAAAGATAAATGTACATGTGTGCTCTACCCTAAACACCCACAACTGCTAGAAAACATAGAAAGGCTTTGAAGGATTAAAACAGAGCATGGGACCTGCAAATAGGGCTTGGCTAATAAGGAGGGGGGTTTCAGCTCATTAGCAATACTGAAAGAACTAAAACACTTTGTTTCAGATTGCCCCAAAATGAGAATATTCAAAGTGTTTTGGATTAATAGAAGAAGTGGAAAAAAAAAACATTCGTAACTCAACAAAATGGCTTGTTCTGCATGAAATCAACCATTACAAATATTAAGTGAAGCCAGAAACCTGTTTTCAGTCACAAAAACATAACAGTTAATCATAAAAATACAAATATTCAATTGTGTTTTCACTTTGTCAGGGTCTTGTAAGGACTTGTTTTTCTGACCAGCCCAACTAGGCAATGTTGGACTTAAATTATAACATGTTTTTTTCAATCCTTGTCAGCATTTCCCAGGAAAGATAGATATCCATAAATGTCATCCATCTGTCCAGCCAGAAATGATGACGTTACCTGCTTCTAATTTGTCTAAGTGTGATTCCCTAATGACACACAACTGTTAGGGAATGATCATGAACTCCCAGTCTTACAGCAGACCTCTAGTTTTTCATCCTTTTAGGGTAATATTGTGCTGAAAAAAAAAAAAAAAAAGAAAAAAAAAAAGAAAAAAGAAGACGCCACTCTCCGCCATCTCTTTGGGGGCAGGTTTTTCTCTGAAGTGTTAACTCCGTCTCCCATACAGCCACTTGAATCGTGGAACCTGCTAGGGCTGCCTGGCATAAGTTTTTAGACTCCTAGTGTACAAGTTCTTGAATGTTGTAATCAGCTAGCATTTTCAATAGTGGCAAATCTTCCATCTTTCAGCGGGCTCTTACCTCAGATATGTTATGCAACAGGCTTTTACCATTCAATCCTGAAGTTGCACAGAAAGCTGTTGAAACCACATAATACACGTCATTTTACATAAAAACTGTTTTATGTGCGGTATTTACTCTGTAAAGATCTGTGATAAAATTTGTGTTGACCTTAGTAAAATTTCATTTAAAAAAACCCAACCAAACAAAACAAACTCAGATTGCAATATATATGATTGCTGAAGAGACAGCACTTTCCTACCTGTGGCAGCCTTGTATTTGAGAGTCAATACGGGAGCAGAAGGCTCATATAATGGGGAATGAATATGCCTGTCAACTTCATAATTCTTTCTGGCATATTAAATGCAGAGCACAGGGCGAGATCCTCAGTTGCTGAATATTAGGGCCCTGTGTGTTTCCTCTTTATGGTGTACTGTGGAGTTCAATGGTTGTAATGCAACAACAAAAAAACCCCATGAAGCCTGGAGCAACTGCAATGTTTCATAACCGAGAACATGAACACAGTAGTGTTGCCAGGACTGTCAAAGCAGCTGTGCAGACTCCAAACCCACAGCGAGTTTGACATTGCATGTCAATCAGTAGAGCTAAGGACTTTGTGAGAATCGGTATCTGTGTTAATTCGAATGACTGAGATGCTTGTCTGTTTTTTCTTTTTGTCTTCTATCATCCATAGATACGTGTGATCAAGCTGCAGAATATTCCTTTGACTAGGAAGCCCACAGAGCTTTTTATTTCTCAGTATTGTTCCACAGGAATAGCTCCCTGACATAGTGAAGGAGGATTTTTAGAGCGTTATACAAAATCTTTTCTTGGCTGGAGACTATGTACAGCCGTAGGAAGCAAACGCAGAGGAAGGCATGGAAAAGCAACAGACATTAAAAGCACTATCACATTCTGCTCTTCCATTCTCAGAAACCCTGGTAGTATACTGTGCTTGTTCTCTATGAGGAAGAAGTGGCAGGAGTGAGGGCAAGGGGGACTATCTTTCAGTTCATTGAGGAAATGACTCCTCTTTGCCCTTCTCTGTGTGGGAATGGGAACCCTTCAAGGGAATCCGAAGGGATGCACAATCCCAGAAGGACATGTTATCAGTAAAATATGATGTTTTGCACAACTAAAGAAATGTAGCAGACAGGCATTAAATCATGTCTAGTGGTGGTAAAGACATTCCTACCCTGGGTAAACTCATAATTCTATAGATTTACTGCTCAGCTGTGGGGGTCTCATGGCAAGTCATGAATATTCTGGTAAGAAAGAACTGTGTTAACAGAGGAAGGAAAGATTCACACCTGCCTCAGGCTGGACCAGAATCAGAGGGAAGGGTAACTCTGATGAAATCCAGTTCTGAATTATGGAGAACCTCTACTCAGAAAACAGGTCTGGAAACAGCAGGTTGATTTAAAATCCATAAATCAATTTAAAAAAAAAAAAGAAAAAGAAAAGAAATTATTTCCTTTCAGTTCCAGAGAAACCTAGGCTCCTGTGGGAGCTCAGTTCTTGTTATTTATTTGTATTGTGTTGCTGTCTGTAAGTTCTACCAAAATGCCAAGTGCCTGATATGTCTGGCAGAGCAGTGGTAAAACCAGTTGCAGCGACCTTCCAGCCAGCAGTTCAGCAAACGATACAGAAAACAGATGCAGAGGTTATCACTGACAGAGAGGCAGCTGCTAGTAGAATAAACTCTTGCTGGTTTATAGTAACATTTTACAGCATAGAATTGTTTAAGTAAAGGTTTTGACATGACAACGTGATGTGAAGATTGAGTTTTTTCTCCCCTGGGTACCATTGTTCAAAGTGAGGTCCTAAGTTTGTCACCAGGACTTTTATAGTCCACACAGCCCTGCTGGGCTTCCTATGACACTTCAATGGCTATGCTGAAGATGTCTAGGGCCTAGGATCTCTCAGCACTCAGGGGGGCTGGAGTCTTAATCTCTTTGTCAGAAACTTTCTTCTACAACAGGAATAAGGCAAAGAAAAGTATAGGTCGGGGAAGGCTGAAGGACAGTATAAAAGCAGTCAAGCAGCAGCATGCAAGTGAGAAAATCACCGGACGTGTTGGTCTGTACAGCGACACACAGCCAAACTGTCACACTGTGCACTTTTATCATGAGACACAACATAAACATATTTCGTGGTGACTTTGTGGTTTTCCAGACAAGACCCAGGCAGAGAGACATGTCATGTGATCCTGAGGGAAAGGCACCCTGTCCTCACCCTCCAGACTGGCATGTGTTCATAGAAAGAGAGTCCTGAACAACAGCAATAACCTGCTGCTCAACCTTTCCCAGACGACTGATTCACTCATGGAGCTAACCTATCCACAGATATCCTTTGCTCTACAGACAAAAATTATTTGCTGTCATCTCTTTTTTTTTTTTTTTTTTTTATTAAGTAGAGTATGCTCTGTTCACTCCAATCCACCTCCTCCTGATGTGCCATGTGGCATATATACAGACAACTGGGTTCTGTCCTTACCCTGCACACGCAAAACCCATCATGGAACAGATGGCCTTGGTATTGCCTAAGTCATACATAGACATTTAGGGCACAAGACTCAGTCCCATTTGTTCCTTTCACCAGCAATGGCAGATCAGAGCAGAGTTTTCATCAAAGTTGGTAGCTTAAGTGAATTTGTATCTTGGTCAAGAAGAGTGTGGGACTGTGAAGACATAGACAAGGAGGGCAAGTGGGTGGCCCAAGAGATGAGTGGGACCATTCTCTGCTCTGAAGCAAGCCCAAATGTATCGGCATAGTCCCTGGTAGACTGCTTGTTCTCAAGAATTTTTGACCACATCCTCACTTCTGTGCCTGAAGCATCCTGGAGATCTCCAGCATAGCCACCCCATGCCAGCAAGGCTGTGAATGTCAGCATTTAATGTTGTTCTGGGTATTATTTTTGGTGGAATCCTTTTTCTAGCCTAAGTGAATTACTCCTTCATCTTTTCCCCACAAATAATGTATTTCAGTCCCCTGCAGCTTCTCTGGCTCCTCTTTCCTATGTGCTCCCATCTGCCCACGTCCTTTGTAGAGCCTAGTGCCAAGGTCTGGGCACAGGGCTGCTGCTCTGAGCTCCTCATTGAGGAGCAGAGCAGAACAATTGTTTAAAGTTCTTGTTGGCATGTCCCAGAGTGACATTTGCCTTTTTTTCCCAACAGTGTCACATTGTCAATTCATGCTCATTCCCTGCTTTTGACCTAAGGACGGGTTTGTGCAGCACCCTAGTCCAAATTGCCAGCATGCCCTTCTGGACACTCAAGTTTTCCTTCCTCATTGCTACCCTCCATCATTGTCTTGCTGGATTTAGCCCTGCTGATTTCAGATCTGTTTTATTTTATTCTATCAGGGCTGCTTTGAATTCCAATTTTGTGTATGAAAGCACTGCTCAATCCTCTCCACACTACTGAAAATCTTATTGAAGCCAAGACCTACAGCATATCCTTAACCACCAGTCCTGAGACTCTGCCAGAGAAGGAAATTTGGTTGATTTGTTATAAGTTGCTCTTCCCAAAGCCACATTGGCTGTTTTCCTTCCCCTTGTTATCCTCTTAGAGTTATCCTCTTAGATTGATTGTTTAATAATTTGACTGAGTATTTTTCAGGGTGTCAGTCTTCAGCTGACTTCTCTATCATTTCCCAGATGGTCTTCCTCTTCCTTTCTAAAGCCAGCTACCATGCTTTGCCCTCAGTAAACTCCACATGTCAAAATTAATTCATACCTGGCTTCTTGTGAACACTATCCATGGGATTGCCAGGAGTGCTGGCAATATGCAATGATTTTGTGGTACAGGGCCATCTAGGAACAAAAAGATCTCACTGAGCCATAAGTGCTAAGGGCCTTTGTAACCCCTTATGGTCCCAGGCAAAACAGATAGGACTACTCAACTTGGGGAAGAAAACAGAAATTAATTTAATCCACCAACAATTAAAACCACAACAAACACAAAACAACACAGAGTGACACAATGATGAAGAGTACAACCAGCCCTTTAGGGCCACCTTGTCCTCACCCCTCCCCTCTTCCCAGGCTCAGAGCCCTGATCCCAGTGTCTTTTCTCCTCTCCCACTGAATGGCTCAGCGGGGCAGGGAGTAGGAGTTTCAGTCAGTCTTTTCCCTATGGCTCCTGCCATTTATCTCTCCTCAAGGCAGGCAGGCTCTGCACCAGTCCTCCCTGCTCCAGTGTGGGGTCCCTCACAGGCTGGGCAGCCCTGCACAGGCTGCTCTGATGTACATTCATCCTGATGGCTGCAGCTCTGCTCTGCCTCCTGTGTTCCAGAGGTACCGCCTGCGTTCTCACCACAGGCTGCAGAGGGATCTCCAGTACGGCGCTCCTCCTTCCTTCTTCCTTCTCTGACTATGGGGTCCACATGGTTGCTTCCATTTTGTACCACTCCTATACCTCTTCTTCTGGTGCAAATTTCCCATCTTAAATAATGACAGCAGAGGCACCAGATTGGCCAGTCTGGGTCGGAGGTGGGTCCACCTCAGAGCCTGGAGTTGTTTTGAGAACTGCTTACAGGGACAACACTGCAGCTCCCTCCCCCTGTTACCAAGAAAAAAGCTGCACCACACAAACCCGTGATAAATGGGAGAGTACATGGCAATTCTCATAGGTAGATATACACCCACTTACTGGCCAGATTTCAGTAAGGCCATGTGTTCCCAACAAGAAGTTTGCTGCTTTCCAACACACAGCAAAAATGTCATAATAGAAGGAAAAGATGCTGCAAATAAGTCAATGTAAAATCTACTGTATAATTCTGGGAGTTGAATTTGTCCCATGAGAGGTGAGTCTCTGTATACAGGTCTGAGAGTGATGCCTGAGCTGACCATCAAAACCCCTGTCTTTTGCTGTATTTTCGAAAAGTGTCATAGGTTGTTAGCTCCTCCAAAATCATAAGAAAGAAAAAAAAAATAGTGCTACATCCTTGGGTTGGCCTCTCTTAAAACATCTTCTGGTGAAGTTCTCTCCCGTTCCCTAGGGATTCACTACTGAGTTTTTCAGATTTTGGGAATGATGTAATTTCCTTGATCTTAGCCTGGTCCCTCAGCCACCCAATCCTCTGCTACTTGTACCTATCCACATGACTTAAATCCTTGTGCAATACCTTTCACAGATGCCTTCTTTAAAAATAAACATATGTTGTAATAATAGTCAAATAATGAATTGTATTACTCTCACAGGCCTTCACACTCGTTAATGCTCATCTGGATCTATGCAACCTCATTTTTATGTCTATAAGCTTATTTCCATAAATTTCAAGTCTATACCTAGGCTGTGGGTTTTAATCACAGGTAACTAATGCCTTTCTTTATGAACCTTACTGTTGGGGAACTTAACTGTAGCACAGAGTACAAAGCACAAGAGAAATTTTCTTTCCTAGAGTCCACATGTTAAAAGAATAAATCTCTGACTTCATGCCGTAGCCTTGCAGTCAACAGTCAACAAACCACCGTCAGATCATGTGATAAATGTTGACAAGTTCCAGAGTGTTGTTTAAGCCTGTTACTACAGAAATTTGAAATTTTGTTCTACCAGCTACTTAAATGAGGGAGTGAGATAACACCTTGGCATTTAATTCTTTGCAAATTCGCTGCATTTGCACTGCTCAAACCAGAAGCATCTCTTTAAAAAAAAAAAACAAAACAACAACAACAAATAGAGCATTGGTATCTCTAGTCCAAGTTACTCTGCACAAAGCTTACACCCTGGAAATTATTTTTCCTTATTAATGGACAACAATCTTTTCACTGCTCAGTCAGCTGATGCAGTTTCACAGGTCCAAATCAGATGACTCTGCCTATTTTCGGAGCCGCGTAAGATTATAATTTCATGTGAAGGATAAGTGTTTTAATGGCTAGTCACAGAAGGGTATGGGGTCATGTATTGAGCTTTCCTGAGCAGTGCACGCCAAGGCTCTTAAGCACAGCACAGGAAGGCATGTATCATCCATAATGTATGGACTACCCCTGAGCAGACTTTCTGTAGTGTGAAAAGATGATGCGAGTGCATTGGGGAGTGCCAGAGAGGAAGGTCAGGAACTTGGGCAAGCCCAAGGGGACTAGATTAATTGTAGGATGTGACAAAGGATCAGGCCTTGACTCCTATCCAAGTTACTTCTTCATGGCTGCAGCAACTGTGAGAGGCTTGTGTTTGTCAGCAAGACCCAACAAACTGACTAGTAATAATTTTATTTCTTATGCTGTACCCTTAGTAAACAACAGTGCAATCTTCTGAGACTGCATCAGACCCTCCTGCATGTACAAGCAGCTACAAAATCTGTGTGATTTGAGGAAAAAGTTTCTTTTGCGTGTTCTCTGAAGTAGGCAATATTCTTTTCCCCCTCTGTTTTTTCACTGTTATCTTTATGATCAGTTAGAAGTATCCTGCCAGGTAGGATTTTACAGTTACTCCTTCTTAACGTAAAGCTGTAGCTTAACTCTTAGCATTTTGTAATACTAAAACTCTGGAAGGGAAAGGGAAGTACTTTTCAGTCTGTGGCACACACATTGTGCTTGTCATTAAGGCAGTAGATGGGTGGTCTGTGGATGAATAAAAGAAGTAAAAAACTCAAAGCATTCCTATACACATCTGAGAAGCAAACATACTGGGGGGAGGAATAGACTTAAAAATTAACATCTGAAATTTAGCATCAATTTCATTTGGCTGCAGACGAAAAGCAAGTTGGCAGCACTACACAAGCTGACTCTTGAATATTTTTTTTCAAGGAATAAGGAACTTTAAAAGAGCACTGTTGGGCAGTATTGCCCACACTGTTGTAAAAGACTGCAACATCACCATGTGAAATCTGGTAAGTATCTTTGTCTAAATGTCCAGGCATAGTACAATTGCTGTTGTGTCTTTGATTAGGCACCCTACTGTAAATTATTAAATAGGTGGCTGTCTGCTCTGACCTGCTTTGAGGTCTTTGATGGCAAAGATTGTTAAAAATGAACTTCATTGGCTTGTGCAAGCCAGGATTTGTCACTCTGGTAAGGTCTGGCATCTTACCAGAGACCTGTGGGCACACTCAGCTGTCCCCACAACTCTCTGCATGAGCAGAGAGGAGGGTTAAATCTATCCCTTCCCAGCAATGGACTCACTCACACCCCAGGGCTGAGCCTTTCTCTGAGGAGCAGCCTTTCCCCCTTTCTCAGTGCTCAGAAATTGGTTGACTGGCACTGTGCCCACGGCTTGTTTGTCAGAAACTGGGATCCTTTAATTTCCCAGTGCATGGCCAAAGAACAGTGAGTGTGCTTGGCCTGGCCTGGCAATGCCCTGCCTGGCTGAGGCTGCAATGTGTTCTTCATGGCTCTGGTGACTCATTGCTGGTGTGCTGACAGCTTTTAAGATCCTTTGGATGACATTTTTCTGTTTTCCTTTTCTTTTTTTTTCTTCCTTGCACTCCTGGCAGGTACAAATCTTCTATTCACGGCTCATTAAGCAAGCTTTTTCACAAGGAAGGGTTTTGTCCTTTCCTCTGCACCCATCTTGACATGCATCATCCTGAAATGAAGACATCCTGCTGGAGAGAGTGGAAGGAAAGGGGAGCAAACACTCTACTCTCACCTTGAGGACCACTTGCCCTCTGCAACTGCCACAAACACCTCCCAGGACTGCCCCCTCACTGAATTTCATGCAAGGCAGGTAAAGAGAAATTCTAAGTCCTATTTGCACTTGCAACTCATTTGGAAAGTGCCACACTGCAGGTGCAACTAAAAGGTTCAGGACCAGGTTTTTTAATAGTCTACCCTGAAGCAGGTTGTTTGGTCTGCTGGCAGAGTTGCTGGCTGAGTGATGGGGTCAAAAAATGCTTTTGCACACTCACTGGACCTCGCATTTGCAGGGTTGCACACGTAGCTCTCATCTGTCTCGTGACCCACAGAGTTTATAAATATTCAAAAGGTGACAGTCTCGGTATTTTTGCATGGGTAGGGTGTCTGGGCAGTAGTGAACTGTAACTGTAGCCTGGAAACTGAGGTAGTTTGTGTCTCCTAATTTCCTTTTTCCATGAGAAACAATGGCAGTAAATTTAATACAGCATCTCCTACAATGTCCTATCCCAGGCATTGTCAAACACCTCCTGTGCAAAAAGCGTCTGGGGAGCTTTCCCACAGCTACATGCTGTGATGCACAAATTTCTCTAGTTGTCAGCACGATGCAGCTGCCCTGAAGCTTTCAATGGCTGCATAAGGGCTGCCTAGGAATTATTCTCAAAAATCCCCAAGGTGTTACCCATCCCTAGACATTTCTAAGAGCTGCCTGTGAGTTTTACAATAATATGCGCTTTCTGGGCCAAACTCTGTTTGCATAAACCAAGAGAGTGTTAAGGATCCAGTTAAACAAAACCAGTCATGCAAGTGGAAGAGCTCAGACTAGTGAGAACACTTATGAGCCTGCTCTCACAAACAAAAGTTGGACAGAGTCTAATCCTGTTTTATTCTAGTGAATGCTGCTGTTCCCTCAAAGCTTAAAACTTGTCTTAGCACTTGGCTATAGGGAGAAATATGTTATGAGTAGCACCTCCTGCTCAGTGTTTTTTGCTGGCAAGAATGAGGAGGAAGACCCTTCATTTTGGAGCCACGAGTCCTCCATGCTTCCCTTGTAGTATGCCAAAACAGGCTAGCAAGGAAGCTGTGTTGCAAGCCCCTAGATGAGGGCTTTTCTCTTTCCTTAGGGCCAACAGGAGTTTTCTCATAAGCAGGAGCACAGGAAATGTCATGGCTGCAAGTTTTGGGTGGAAGAAGAGGAAGAATGAGCATTACTGCCCTCACTGAAAATCACAGGTTAAACTCTGGGGCAGCACCTCTCTGCAGATGCCACTGGCATCATCAGTGAGAATTACTGGAAAATTTGGACCACTTTATGGAACAGTAGCTTGGAAATGAAGGAAAAATTACTTGGAAAAGTAATATTTAAAGAAGATGTGCTAGTGTGGCTGAGAAGGGACATACCCGGCTCTATCCTCCTAACACCCACCCTTTACATATTTGTACACATTAATGAGGTCACCTCTCATTAATGAGTCTCCTCCAAGCTAAAGAGCCCCATCTCCCTCAGCCTTTCATCATAAGGGAGATGCTCCATCCCCTTCATCATTTTGGTGGCCCTGTGCTGAACACTCTCCAGCAGCTCCTTGTCCTTCTTGAACTGAGGGGCTCAGAACCGAACACAATATTCCAGATGTGGTCTCACAAGGGCAGAGGGGGAAGAGAACCTCTCCTGACCTGCTAACCACAGCTATCTGATCATCCAGCCCACATATTCTCAGTTTTGCTGCCAGGATGCCGTAGGAGACTTACTGAAATCGAGATAAACCACATCCCACATAAGAGGCAATTATTCCCTCCCTATCTTTCAGGAGTTTTGAAGTCTTTGCTGCTTAAATCTAATTGTAGTCTTTTGTCCCTGGATGGGCTTAGATCAATGATAGCGAGGATGTGAAGGCTGCCTGGATTGCAGTGGGGATGCTCAGAGGGCAGTCATGGTGGTGACTGCTGAGACTGGCTTGCAGATATTTTTGTTCTGCTTGCTGCTATTTGTTTGTCAGGGTTGGGTTTGAAAGTGAGGAAGTTAGATGCCAGGGGAAATGTCTTTGAAAACATATGGCCTTCTAATGCTGGTTGTAGATATTTGTCAGTTTTCCATGTGGATCCCATTAGTATGTGGATCCACATTTAGTATGTGAAAACCAAAGAGTACAGATGGTTGGTTTGGGTTTCTGTATTGAAGTAAGCTTCTGGTTCTTCGTTCACTGTAAGGTAAGAGTAGTTGCTTTGATAAGCCAAACCTGGTCCTATATCAATGAAGTGAGTGCCATCATTACTCTCCTTCAAGTGACTAGAAGTCATTGAGGACCTGCTCTAAGGCACAGCACTGAAATATATTTCGGATGGTTGCTCAGTGGAGCCACATGTGTTATTCAGCAGGCATGCTTGTGCATGGAAGGTTTAGTGCGTCACTTCTCTAATGATAGTGTCCATAAAGCTGGTAGGGGGTCTAAGAATAATTCAGAGACATCTTGTTGGCATTTCTGATTACTGAACTTGTGATGGGAGGTGAAATCAAAGTACAGGCTTCCAATCCAGATGGTGAACACGTGATTTCTGTACTTTGGTTAAAACACAGGCTTGGTAACATAGTTATTTAAAAAGAAAAATCCTCTGTGAAGTTGATTAACAAGGAGTTGCCGTATTTTGGGGTAAACTGTGTGCCTATGGCCTGAATTTATTGAACAACAACAACTAAAAGATTGGTGTCACGGATGAAATAAGTGTGTCTGGTGATAAGTTTGCGTTGAGAATCTGTGACTGCATTTAGTTGTGTAGATTCTTAGGAGAGGCTGCAACACCCTCACTGGCAATGTTGCACAGGCTATGCTTGGCTGCAGTAGAGCGTGAATGGTGCTAATTTGGGGTGCTTTAAGCTACCCAGCTCACAGAAAAAATCCTTGGCTTTCTGTGTGAGGAAGGATTGAGGATCATTTCTCTGCCTTGTCATAGTTCTTCAGGAAAGTTGGAAGCAGTCAATTGGACAAAGTTGGGTAGTGCTTTTGTGTGTTGTTGGCTCAGGAGAGCAAAAGCAATGAATTCAGCCTTGTTGCCTCAGTGCAACCTTTGTGTGCTGTGGGGCTTCCCAAACTCAGTGGCCAGGCAGCTGACTGGCCTCTCCTGGCTGCCAGTGCTACGTGTGCATGCATGCAAAGAGCTGCCTGTTCAGCCTGACCTCTTCCATCTCCTCATCCCTTTTGCTCAAATCCTGCCGTGGAGGGAAGAAGTTGCTGCACGGCTGAGCAGTTGTGCAGGCAGGAAGCTACAGGGATATACTGAGATTTTCAGTCATATTATCCTGACTTGGGAAGCTGTTTGTCCCTCTTCAGTATTCCAGGCAGACAGCCTGAAAAGAAGTCCTTATCCTGTGCTACAGGCCAGTTGTGTTCACAAAGGTCTCTTTGTTACACCCCTGTCTGCTGCATTGTTTCTCTCAGAGGAAACTCCTCTGCCAAAGTCTCAGTGTATTTTGCTCCCAAAGTGCCAGGCTGGTAGTGCAAGCCGTGAATTCCTGTTTATTTCTCCTGCACCTTCCTGTCCCACAGCTTTCCTCTCTCTCCTGCTATGACAAGCAGAATAATGTAGGCAAGATGTGATGGTACTTACTACTTGCAGCCTGTATGTTTCACTGGCTTCACATTACAAGATGGGCAAAAGTCCTACTGTCCAGACAGCTTTGAGTAGGTTTGCCTTGTGTTGGATCTAGCATCTGGCCTCTGAGCAGATAAGGATGGACCACAGGCTTTCAAAAGTCAGGCTAGCTGCTCAGCCTGTGGGGAACTGAAGACCTAAGTTCTTCATCACGGGGAAAGGGTATTACTGCCCATATGGAGGGCTCCTTGTTGTGTGTAAAAAGCATGCTGCCAGGCACCTGGGAGCACTTGACATCTTTTTAGCCCAACACACCTGTTTCTGGCCCTTGAGGTCAGAATACAGTGTCAGTACAAGACGACTCTGCAATCTCAGCACAGCCAAAGGCAGTGCCTTGAGTTTCTGTTGCTGGAGGTTTTACCTAATTGCCATGTGATATCGTTAATGTTCTCTGTTTTTTCTAGGCAGCTTGCTCTGTACTCCTGCACTTTTCATTACTGCATTTTTCACTGCCTTAGAGGAAAACAAAGAGAGTTTTCCAACCTGTATTTCTGTTGAAGTTGACTCCTAGGTCATGACAGGAAGCTTAATAAGGAGGTAACAGAGGTAAGGAACAATAAAAACCTCCTTTTACTCCTCTCTTTCTCTGCATCCCAGGTCTGAGAGTTCTCTCTCAAGCATCCATCTGCTCTTTGCAAACACAAAACAAACACCTGTGAGCCAGATGAAAACAGCTCCATGGTAGGTGTTACTCGTGATCCAGCCTTAATGCAAACCATGCTTAGGAATGATTACAAATGGCTCCATAAAAAAGACAAAATACATAGCATAAGTAAGTAGCATCTCTTCTCTCATTTCATCTTTCCTTTTAATCTTACTTTCTTTTATATCTATAGTATGGAGAAAGCTTTTGTGTGGCAGGATGAATGGCAGTTGAATTTCATTAATCTGGCTGCAATGTGTTAAATTGCTTGGAGGAAGTGCTCAAGTCATGTGCTTTGTCTAACTATTTTTTTAACTGCTTACCTGAGCAGGAATACTTTACTGCTACTACTTACCTTCACTAAACCTAGCGGCTAGCCTGGCAGGATGGCTAATTCTCTCTTTGATATTTAACTTGGTGCACCTAATCTGAGAGTTTCTAACAGCAAATCCCTTTAAATACTACCTTCCCTAGGCAGCACAGGATGTGCAAGGGCATTGCCTTACAACAAAGTACCTTCTAGAGACCCCTGTGGGTAAGGGTGATGTGCCTTTTCGCTTTGGAACATAAGCATTACAGGTTGAAGTTGCCTTTTTTTTCACTCTTCCAGGACTGGCTTTTCACTACTTGCTTCCCGCTACATTTTTCCATTTTTGAACATTTAGGATTGATATTCCCCCCGCTTTTTTTTTTTTTTTTAAATTTTATTTTTTTACTTTAAACTACCAACTGCTTGCTTTGTCCAAAAGATGCTGTTAGCAACTGTAGGGAATGCACTAACCATTTTCCAATAGTCTGTGTGCCTTTGCTGACAACCGCAACAAAAATATTGAATTTCAATCTGGATCATGATATTTTATAATCTCCCATTTTATAATATTACATTCCAGGCAGTTATATCTTGATTCCTCTATTATTGCAAGCTATTTGTATTTTTAGCAGGCTGCTGAATAGTTCATGCTGTATCAGATCATGCTGGTTTCTCTGTAGTAGTTGCATTATAAGTCCCCAAGGAAACATATTCTGTAAAACAGGTTTGCCTCAGAGTGGATGTTAAATCAAGGTTATAAAAAAGTTCAGACTTTCTTTTAATTTTCTTTCCATTCCTTCCCTTTCTTCTTTTCCTTCCTTCCTTCTCCTTTCTCTCTATCTTCTTTTTCTTCCTTCCTTCCTTTGTCACTTCATCCCTGCCTCCCTCCCATTCCTCTCTCCATCCACATCTAGCGTGTATCTGTTTCCATTTGCCATGTAGGATGGGAATCCTCAGAAAAAAGAAAGCCTTGATCTTGTCACCTACCATCAAGAACAGTTGCTGAAATGAACTTGTAGGCACAAGAAGCAGGATTGAAAGGTAAATGACAAATAAAAGCAATGTCAATATACTGCTTGTGCAAGTCTCGAATATATTTAAGAATCCTTTAGAAAGTGGAGTACCTTTAAGTAGAACTTCAGTGTTTTTCTAATCAGATCTCAGCAAAGCACTATGGACTTGATACTTACAGTCCATTGCTCCATGTTTACTTTCTAAAACAAACAGCAGCCATTAACTGGTATCCTTAACTGCATCCTTACTAAAATTTTGAGAGGCAAATAAAAGTCAAATCTAGAGATAATAAGCACATATTTCTCAGCTTTGCACATGCATGCGGGCCTACAGCAGGCTCCCAGCATAGAAGGGACACAGGGCTGGAGATTGCCTCAATGCTCCCTTAAATCAGAAGATTAATAGCAGCAGCCTCCTGTCTGGCCACATATTCCCTGACATCTCCTCGATGCTGTTTCCACGGTATTCCTTTGGCGACAAGTCCTGAAGAGGTGGAGAGAGAATGGAGCCGAGTGTCTGCTGGTACTATCGCACGTAAACATGATTTACTTAATCTTCAAATGTCAAAAGAAAATGTAGAAATGTCTGGCTTGGCTGGCAATACCAGTTCTAGGTTGGACACTTGAAAGTTAGAGATTCAGTAAATACAAGCCTTTTTTTGCCTTGTTTGCTCTTGCTATCTCCCTGCCCTTTTCCCATCAAACACTTCACTCTCCAACCCAGCAATAAGCTGAATCATTTTTGTTCCCATTCCAGGAAGTTCTAACAGCAGATTCCAAACTTTAACAGAAAGCAAGAAATGGGACAAAGGAAATGCACCAGCTTAGATTTTTTTTTCTTGAGAGCAAATTTGCAAAACAATATTTGAGAAACTTTATTTATGAGGACATAACAGAAAATGGAAGATAGCATTTTGGCATTTAAGCATGGTTGTTGTCTGAGAAAATTTGTAACATAAAAAAAAATCACTTTGGCTGTCTTTGAAATCCTTGCATTAAGAGTCAGATTCACTATTGAGGGGAAAAAGAAAATGAAAAAAAAAAAGAACAATAGGTTGGTTGGTTTTCCCCACCAAAGGACTGAAACATAGACTTCATTTGGAAAGCAAATGAGAGAAAAAGTAGACTTTGCAAGGTTGGGTAACCCTTGCTAACAGTTACTGGCACTGTACTTGAATCTAAATGAGAACTGCACATTGCACTCATGTGTGTGTACAGCCTCTGCAATTACACCACAGTGGAGGAAAAAAAATGAAGAAACAAAGCGATGTCATCTCTGTATTTGATCTAAAGACTGTAGCTTGTTTTGGGGAAAGGAGTGATATGGTAGTACAGGTGGACCAAGTTAAAAAAAAATCATGGAACATTCGTAAAAACTTCCAACCCTACACCCACCTTTCCAGACCTATCTATCTGCTGTTTCAAAACGGTCAGACCCCTATAGCCCCTCAAAGGCAGTTACTTTCATGTCTGCTTTGTTGCCCAACAAATGGCTGGACAGTGCTGGCGTCTCATAGATGTGTTAGAAGGTGGTATAAACCCCTTTCTCACTTCCCTTCATGAGCTGTAGGACAAGTGCCTTCCTGAGAGAGCCCGTTGTTGCCTAACACAAGTCTGAGCTGCCTACAACCATCTCCTCGCATTTTCCTTTCCATGTGTGGTTTCAGTTCCCATATGCCAAAATTGCCTCATTGCTTTGTGTATAGCAATGCCTCACTCCGTGTCCCTGAGGAGATTACCAGACACAAAGGCTGAAGCTGAGAGGTAAATTTATGGGGAAGCAATCCTCCTAACTGACTCTGCCAGGCCCCCACTTCTTCATAACGGTGAAGCATGATGCCAGAAAATGCTTCAGCCAGACTTTCCTGAAAAAGGGCTGAAGATGTTGTTTATCCCCTTGTCTTTGTGCAAGTTGAAGACAGGAATGAAAACTTTCACATGAGATTCAAAAGCCCCTGCTGTGTCTTACCTTTCAGTGCTGCAGTGTGCATTATGCCAAGGAGGGATTTTTTTTATTTATCGGGGATCCTGGTCCCCTAACTCTGGACAGAAAGACAATAGTCCAAGTCATTGCAACTAATACATCTTTAGTGTATGTCTGAAAAACACTGTCCTACAGAAGTACTGTGTTTATAAAGGGATGGAAGTGCAGGACCCTGATGTTCTGGGTGCCATGAGAGGCTGTACCCAGATCAACACAGTACAGTGGCTACAAAGCAGTGCTGTGACTGCCCTGCCCCTGCAAATGCAATCCCAAAACTCAAGCCCATTCCACAGACTTCCTCTGGCACCAACTGTTGCTTTTTTTGATTTTTTTTTTCCTTCTGCTCCTTTTTTTAAGATGGTTCCTGGCCAACTAGAAACTTCTAAAGAACATCAGGATTTGGTTTGTTGGGACTCAACACCAATTGGACAGCAAGTCTGGAGTATTAGAGACACTTGGACATGATAATGTGTGTTAGTGAGCACTACATCTTGTCTCTCCAGACGATGCTCCTGCATGTTACTGTGCAGCTGGGATAGTGGCGGGATATTGCTCCTGATAAGAAATCTGCCAGCTAAAGATCTGCAAGTGAAATAGCTACTGACTGGTGAGTTTAGTTTTTACTTTGGATTTCTGGACGTTTGTACATATCACTATTACCAGACAGGTTTATCAGATCTTCTGGAACTTTGTATTTTATATTTGGTGGTGGTATGTCAACTTGTTGACTACAGACAGTTATTTCACTTAAAGTCATAAAAATAAAGTCACTGCACAGTTCTCGGGCGAATTTGTTTATTTGGAAGAGAAAGGGTTTTATTAGTTCTCTGCCATAAATTAGATACATTTCTCCCTGACACAAAAGTTACGCATATAATTGCTTGTTCTCTTCTGTTGTTCCTTAGTCAGACAAGATGGTAAAGTATGTAAATTAAATTTTATGAAGCCTTCCAGACTTCATAGCAGGTGGTGGATTTGTCTTACAATGTGTCATGGTTTAGAGCCATCTAGAAACAAAGGACCACACTCAGCCCTAAGTACCGAGGGCCTTTGGAAGTCCCTAAGGACAAGGAGGGTTCACTCGCCACTTATGATCCCAGGCAAAACAGACAAGACTATGCAACTTGGGGAAGAAAACAAAGATTAATTTAATCCATCACCAACCAAAACCATAATAAATGCAAACAGTGACTGACACAATGATGAAGAACACAACCAGACGTTTAAGACCACCTTCCTTTCACCCTTCCCTCTTTCCTCACTCAGAGCCCTGATCCTGTGTCTTTACCTCTTTCCTCCATGAACGGCTCAGGGGAGCAGCGAATGGAGGTTTCAGTCAGCCTTTCTGGATGGCTCCTGTCATTTGTCTCT
>WBNH01011727.1:112378-143134 GCA_013401255.1 Urocolius indicus | reverse complement strand
AGAACTGGACACAGCACTCGAGGAGTGGCCTCACCATTGTACAAGGGGACAATAGCTTCCTTGGCCCTGCTGTTCACATCATTTCTGATATGGGCCAGGATGCTGTTGGACTTCTTGGCCATCTGGGCACACTGCTGGCTCATATTCAGTTGTCTCTATGTACTCCTTCCTGGAAAGCAGAAACATATGAGAGATGAACAAAAATTTCCTCAAACTCAGATCTTGTTCCTTTCCATGCATTTCAACCTCAAGTCTTATACACTTGGACCATATAAGCCTCACTGCTAGAAAAGGTGCTCAAACCTCCTGCTTCTGTTTGTGTCAGTTTATTTTCTTCCAGGTCTTTATGTGGATATGTAAATTATATACCTTAATGATACAATGATCCATCCTGGATCTACCTGTATAGCATGGCAGAGGTTTTTGCTCTGTGCTCCAGTCTTGTTTTCCATATAACACAGAAACATTAGAGTGGTGATTTTATTGGAAACTAAACCACAGAAAAGAGGAATGAAGCGATTGCACAGGTATCTTGTCCTTGCAGCTCACACTTGAATCAGTGAGATCAGAAGAGCTCCTGGCTGGTATATGGGCTTTCTATTTCCACGTTTCACACTTATTTAGGATATCAAGGAAAAATAAACAATAATTTATTAGGTAAAGTTTTTTTAACTTCTGTGACACTGTGATATTGTTCAGGCTACATTAAGTCTGACAGTGAAAAATATGTTTCCTGTAACTGCAGATATGTAAACTGTAAAAGATTTAACTTAAATAGTTTTCTTCAGCTGAAAGCTGTGACCTACGTCTTAACAGAATTCTTCAATAACAGGAAGCTTCGTTAAAATTCATTCAGAACTGTAGTGGAATCTTAAACATCCATTGAAAGTCTTTATTTAAAAAGTCTATTTTCTTCCCACAAATCTATAATGCAAGAGAAAAACTGATTGGTCAATTAGTTACAAGTTTTACAACTAACATTGAAATTGCCCTCATTTTTTTTTTCCCAGTGCACCACTTCATCTGTAGAACCAGCTCTGCAAAGCTGTCTTCTGGTTAGAAGAATGAAATTAAGTTACTTTTCATTAATATGGTACCTAGAAACTTCACTCAAGTCCCGACATTTATTTCTAAATAATTTCTCAGTTTTAAAAGCCTTCTTTTTAAATCATACTTCCAAATACATTGCTTCAAAAACATTGCATGCATTATAATATACAAAAAATTACACTATAAAATAAGGATTTTGTTACAAGAGTGCAACTTTTGGCAATTTTGTCAATGAAACATTTATATGGGATTACAATTCAGTCACTGTTGATATATGAAAGAAACTGCATATTTGTAGTAATCTACTTTTAACTTCTAAATAGTATTTTATAATTTTTTAGGCCTGAGTTTACTTATTATACTATAGGTGGAGTTTTCTACTTAAAAATACAATTTTCAGCCAAAATTTCTTCAGTTGTTCACTGGTTTCCAATGAAACAGTATCAGATATTCTCACAACTAACAGTTTCCTGCAGCTTGAGTATCTCACGTGCTAGAAAAAGTAATTTCTTAACTGAAAAGTGTGCTTTGTGTTTGACATAAAGCTGTTAGGATTACAAATAAGCAAAGACATATTTTACTAATATCTATACTATCTTTCTACACCCAATACAAAACCAGCATACAGCACTTCCCTCAAGGGAAAAACTAAGAGGCAGAACTTAGACCAACAAATTCCTGCCTCAGTGTAGCCTTTAGGAACATATTTAACTCCACGTTTAAAAAGAAGAATGTGACCAAAGGTTTGCAGTAATCAGGACTAAGAAGACTAGTACTTGTCATGGCAAAGTGACAAACAAGCATACTAAATTTGCTCAGCAATAAACAGTAGCTTTCAAATCACAAAAGGCATGTGAAAATCACCTTTGTGAAATGAAGGAAAATATCTAAGCCCAGGTACTAAATAATAAATCCATCAGGAATTCAAATTACTCCATTAATTAGTAACAGAGTCTGAAATTTTAACCTGTAGGTCACTTATTCAAATCCAGCTAAATTTAGTAATAAAAGGTTGCTGCTGCTTAATGACAGCTTCCTGAACAAGCAAAAAGAGTGTCTTTAAAGGTAGTTTTAAAGGAAGCCCGAGGACAGAGGTAGTCCTTTGATTGTGAATCCCCTGATTTGACAGAAAAGACACTTGCATTAATGGCAGCCACCATACATCATTATTTTTCCCCATAGTAATGGGAAAACTGCAACAATATTATATTTGAGTAAGTTGGGAAATTTTGCACTCTGATTGCATTAAATTGTCTCATTTCTTCACATAAGGAAGAACCTTCCATACAGATAATGTTTCTCTTTCTTTGAGTCACTGCACAGGAGAGGCTTTAAGTGGAGATGGCTTTTATAAAAGAGAAATTATTTTGTGAGGGTAATATGACAAGCAGGGGCTTGAGGGGAAAGGAAAATATCCAAGGTATCAGGGTGCTGACTCTATTATTTTTTACAAAAGTTTAACTTCACAGGCTTTCAGTACCTAGCGTCAACATTTAAGCATGCATGGGCGCTGCCAGATTGAACTATGAATACTCTATTACCCCTTCAAAGGGTAAAAGTCCTTGCAAAAGATGAGCAGGACTATAGGACCCATCTGCAAGAAGGGATAGATTAGATAGATAGATAGATAGATAGATAGATAGATAGATATCCTTGGGGAAAGAAAAGATCATCTTACCAACACTACAATCAAGAACACTGATAATGAACTGCAGTTTAGTGCATCTCAGTACAGGCTTTGAACCAGCTCAGTGATGGGGACCTGTCAGAGTAGTATTCAGTTCTTTTTCATTAATACAGTGACTGGAAGCTGCATACAAGTCCTAATGTTTTACTTAGTGCTTGTAAGAGGATTGTAAGAGAGAAAAGCCTGTTTACACTAATAGCTCATGCTTTATGAACAAGGATATAGCTACTAGCACATACTGCTGCCAGGCAAGAGTGATCTTTCTTTTGAGATCATATACCAGCTCATTCACTTGCCTGCTTCCTCATTGGCTTCAAAAAAACCAAAATCTTCAGAGCTTTCCTGTATCTGTGGAAGAAACCACTGGTGCTTGTCTGCTGCTCCTGGGCGATTATCACAGACGTTGCTTTATAAGCTCCAGGAGTTTTCTCTGCTGATGGAGAGGCTGTCTTTTCCAGAAGAGATTCAGGAAAAAAAGCCCAAAGCAGCTTTACTTTATCACATCTGAAAGGGTTTATCTTTCTCCATGGACTACAGAAAATCCAATAGAAATCGCCCTTACTAGGCTAAGGGTAGCCTTCCTCCAGAGTGTAACCTTTCACATTACTTAAATTGTTCTTGTTTACAAGCACCCAGAAAAGGAAAGAGAAAGCTTGACAATCTACAATTTATCTTACTTTGTAGGCTCTGTTTGTAATGTTTATTAGTAACAAATTATGTTGACAAAATATTTTTAACATATTTACTGGACTATTTAGTGTCTTGGCCTCTTAAATTATAGGCAAGAACGAAAATAAACGACAATATGAAAAAAGAAGCATCAGCTGATTTTAAAATCTATATTAAAAACTAGTAATCTCACCTTACGAAACAAATTTTTCTAAGACACTAAAATTCAGACCATTTGTGGAATCAAGGGGTCTATACCAATAACTTATATTTCATCGAAAAATAGCTGTCAGCTATTTTACTTCTAGGAGTACTGCAGAACACTTTCTGATACCTACCTAGATTTGACTGTATCCCACACTGACTAAAGTTTCTCAGTAGCCTTTTAGTATGTTTTATATTAACAAGGAAAACAATTGTGATGAGGTAAAAGAAAGAGAAGGACAGTGTTCTTTCATATCCACCTACGCCTGGGCACGAGAAGATGCTGGACACTTAGTGAGATCACAGATCAGGACCACTTAAAAAACAATAAAGCATATTTTTTTCTATTTTTGGTATATTTCACAGAATCACAGAATGGTAGGAGTTGGAAGGGACCTCTAAAGATCATCTAGTCCAACCCTTCTCCTAAATCAGGCTCATCTAGATCAGGTCACACAGGAACAGATCCAGGAGGGTTTTTTAAACCTCCAGAAAGTATTTCTTCACTTAACAATATTATTTCAGTCCTGTATTGCACCATAGCTTGAAAATTGATCTTCAGCAAGGTGCAAAGAGAGACAGATCCCTCTGACTCAGTGCTTGAGATTGAGCAAAGCTGAGACATATTTTATCAGCCTACAGAGCACTACAGCCTAATCTCAAGATTCCTTTTGATGACCACAACCAACCTGAATACAATAGATTGCAGGGTTACATTTCTGTTTGTAAATATCTGAGTTCTGCACATAAAAAAAAAAAAAAAAGCAAACACAGGTGTTTGGCCATTCATTGCAGTTTTATGTCTTTGAATAATGTCCACAGCAGAGTTTTTAGTGCCAAGTTATATCTAATAGATTTCTATATAGTATAAGACTATTTTAATCCTCTATTCATTTTTATTAAAAGCAAACAAAAGAAAATCAGTTTTTTTGCAGTTTATTGCTATAATGTTGGATATGTGAGAGGAGAAAAGAAAAAAGTGAGTTGAAAGGAAGCCTTTTGAGCAGCCACCACCCTGCTTGGAAACAAGGCAATCTGGTGTGCTTACAGTTATGTAAGGCTGGCTTATTTAATCCCACAAAGTTGTTTTAAGAAAAAGCTTAATCTATAATCAAAACTCATTCAAATCTCTCTAGCAATACCTTGCTGAGCAAACAATTCAGTCAGGAAACTATTTTCTTTCCTACTACTTTTGCTTTGTTCCTGTGGGAAAAGTTTAGGCAGGACACCCTGTCTCCATCAGGTTTGCACGGAGAGTATGAGAGAGAAATTTTAGTACTGGCCAGCTGCCACCTCACGCATCTTTTACCAGTATCAATCTAACCTACAGTAAAGTAAAAAATCACTGGCAATGGAGTGGTAAACATTGGAAATATCATATGACTGTGCAGGTTAGTAATAGCTTTTAAAGTAAAATTTATCTTGGTATTTAAAAAAATATTATTCATGTAATATTTTATTACTATTATAAAAATACACAGCTGGCATTTTTAAATTTTAAAGCTGGTTAGTTCCCATATTCCTAAATGCTTGGACTCTTTGGTACCCCATCTAGCCCTCTGTTTCAGTGATGAGCAGCTCAGATTAAACCTCCACAGCTAAAAATTGAAGGAAAACAAAAGATACGAGGCAGTAGACAGACCTGACACAGGACATAACTCAGCAACTTCTATTTATGCATCCACTTTCCACATCCACCCATCCTGTTTTGGGAAGGACAGTGGAGTAACTCATCTTAGGTTAACGCATTAAGCTAAAGCAACCTATTCAGATTTCCTAGTTCTTATTATTATTTGTGTTTTACTTACGTATTTAGGCATTCATCTTAATATTTAGTTTACTGCATTAACTGTTCATGACATACTTTGCAGATGAGTATGGTGATAGCCCTGCTGCCCTGATGGCTTAACCTTCAAGTCAGGCTTATAAACAGATTCAGCTGCAGGGAACAGCACCACTCCTATGCAGAATTTGTTGGCCAAGGCTTCAGAGCACAAGGATGACACCCCATCACACCGATTATTTCCACGCCACAGTAAGTAATCCAATTGACTAAAACAGGATGGAATTCAGCAGTAATGGTTAAAAAAAAAAAAAAAAAAGCTCTAAGAAAGATCTCACCCATAATTTTTGAAAGGCTTATATCATGCCTGTATTATTCCTGCGCACCATTTTGGTCAAGACTTGGATGATCGCAGGTCAGTAAGAAATGGTAGTGCATAGAAGAGGTGAAGCTCAGCTGTTCTAAGGTCTCCTTCTTGCCTCTGGCTAGTGCAAGAGACAACTATAAAGATGTCTTGTCCTGAAAAATAACTGTTGGTTGTGACTCTGGTAATAATTAATGTCTCATGACAGTGTTTGGTTTCCTGACACAGTGCCTCAAGGACAGACTTTTGTTCCCAGATGTCTACCTTCTGTTCCTTACTTTTCCTTCCATGCATATGTAGCCCTAAGAACTGTTCTCTGCCTTTGTCCTTCCAGCAGTTTGTCTGCCATATGGTCCATATTCCATGGACAAATCATTCATATTTGCGTTGTCAGTCTTGAATTATTCCAGGTCAGGTCTCTAGTTTCCCCTCATAGCAGAGAACTGCTGGACCAATGACCCTTGCAGCAAATGCCAACAGAGCCATCTCCAGTCTGGAGGGAGATGCCTTCAGTGCAGGCTACAAAAGCATGGGAAAGTGATAGCTGGTTAGTCCTTCAGAACAACTGGACACAGGGGCACACTGTAGGCAAGTCTGCAGCCAGTGCTCCTAATTGCCCACTTTTGCTGTGAGATGTGATGGCTTAAATGAAGCTATCACCTCTCTACATGTGGCACAAACACATCAGTGATGAACAGTCCCAGGTGCAAAAAGCCCTTGATGATGAAGGTGTGGTCCCCAAGATGCTTTATGGAGGCCTCACTACAGCCATTGTTAGACTGTTAAAGAGGATAAGACTGGTGAGAGGACAAGTCAGCACAAACCTTCCCCAGTGCAACAACCCTTTCAAGAAACAGAACCAAGCAGCACAGCATCAGTCACTTCTCAAGTTTCTTTCCACTATATTCAGAGCTCTTTGCATTTTTTTTTCAAACATTCTGATATAAATTTTGCAAATAGGGTGCTACCTCTTAGTAGTGTTGTATAAACAGTTTTCCACTAACGTTCTGAGGCAAACAACCATTAATTTCTCTGGCCATCTGAGTTAACAGCACTATCAAATTGTCACTATGAACTGAAACAGAGGAGTAAATGTGAGGCAATACGAGACAGAAAATCTTTCTTTGAAGGAGATGGTGAAGTTGTAGTAAAAGACAGCATGACACCAAACCACTTCTGATAAAGATCTTTAAAGACAACCCCATCTATTTTTTTTCAAAAGCAGCATGTTCCAACTCTCACAGAAGGCATGGGATAGGTCATGCCAGCCCAAACTATCACAGAAACATTACTTTTTCCTGCCTGCTAGGTCAGATGGATTTATTCTTTCCTTCACTTCAACTAGAGAGAAGAATGAATTACTTGCAGCTGCTTAAATGCTATGCAGCAAACTTTGCCATCTATCAGGAAACACTCCTTACTGATAAAAAAAAAAAAACAAAACTAAGTTTAAAGATCTGTTTCAAAGCAGTTTGCAAATCAACATCTTCCTAATATAGATAAAACTATAACGTATGTATCCATTAAAAGAAACTGCCTCTGCTCTAACCTTTGGGGAGAAAAGGCAGAACAACCAAGGTAAATCTGTATTTAATGGGTGATTCTAGGAGCATGACAACCTTATCCAAATGCCTCCTTCTGCTCTGTTTGGAATTTGTCCTCTGTGTTCATGTACATACGTTAACAATTAACTTATTTTGCCATCTCTCATCTGTTGATTCAAATACATAAAGGGAAGGACATGCAAATTGTTTTCATTTGAACAAAATAGCTGATGACAATGATGAGTCAGGAACAAGGAACAGACCATGAATATTTTTTCAAATGTAGCTAGTTACTGGTTAACTTGAGAAAATACTCAACACTACTTCTTACAGTAGATATATTATCTAAATATAGCAACATTCAGGCATTGTTACAAAAACTAACTATTCACTTTCCACGTTTGCAACTACCCTGTAGGTTTATTCAAGAAAAAAGCAGGTTCCCACTCTGCTAGCAGGGATATTGAAGGAACAGACTCTATGAAAGAGAACTATTCAAACATACAGAGAGGCATGAAACTATGAAAACTTAGAGCACCTTTTTCTACTTGTACACCACTTTGTAGATGTGATTTATATAAAAATATTTACCTTTTTCTCAAGACAATACATTACATGCCCAAAGACTTTTATGTCACAGATATCAGTTTGAAAGTAAAGAATATATTCTTCAGTATTCTGCATCTTCTTTGAGTCAAGAAAGACCATTTCCCTAAGAAACATTTGCTTGTGACTCTAATTATCTTCCCTTTTCAGCCTTGGATATTTTCCTGAGTCTCATGTTAAATAGAAATCTGCCTGATTGAAAGCTGTTTGCTACTAATTCATACTTGTCATTCTTGAGTCTGAGATCCCATACTGCCTTGTGCTTTTGGGAGACATAAAGCACTCAAAGATGCCTTAAATTTAGGAAAGCACTACACGCTGCAAACTCAGAGTTGCAGCAATGGATCTGAGCATCAAGTAACATTGAAGCAATACAGCTGTCAATAAAGCAGAAGGCTCAGGGACAATTGGATATATGTGGAAGAGAAAGTAGACCTGTGTTTCAGGAAGACAGCCAAAACAGTGAAATGAACCAGAATTGGCTTAGGGTAGATTGTCAGTGGTGTACTGTAAGTCCTTAGATTAGTAATTGGGCATTCTAGGAAGAATTTAATTTCTAAGGAAAATAAATCAAAACTTTGTACCCCAAAACATTTAATCTAAGGATATCAAAGTAAACTCTATACATTAGGTAACATTATGAAATAGGTTAATTCTTATTTTACAGCTGAGGAGACTAAGGCTCACCATCATCCAGACAAAAAACAGCAAAGCCATTTTTCTTATCTAGGTCTTCAATAATACCCTGGTTTAGCCAAACAGCAAGAGCAAAGGTCAGATTAGCTCTTTTTTTTTTTTTTCTGCATCATTTAGCCCAAGAAATAAATTAAAAAAAAAAAGGGAGTTTCAGTAGGATAAAAGATTAAATTTGAACTGAGGATGAAACTCCTGGATTTCATTTAGAGAAAACAAATAATTCACAACTATGTAAGATCAGAGCAGACACATGTACGTTGTGTACACATATGCCAGCTGGCAGTACACAGCTGACAGCCACAACTCTGAGAGTGATTTTACTGAAAAAAAATCATACAGACTGTCAGGTGATAGCTGGACTCATTTGAAGCATTATCACTATGTGTCAAGGTGATTCAGAACACACACTGCAGACAGGAAAACTAAGAAAATTAACTATCTGTCACCAAGAGGCTTCCGTGGCTTGGACTATGAGGATTCAACACGGATTAATGGAACCAGCCACAATGATTTTGAACAAAAGTCCATGAAGAGGAAATGTGTAGTGTTCCTAATTAGAACTACTGGAAAAAGGTGCACCACATTTTTTTCCAGATGGCAGAGTGCACAGTACAATATTTTCAATAGGAAAGGTTATCTAAGAAAAGAACTAACTACATTACCTCTGCTGCTTGTAAACTCAAAGCCAGCTAAGACGTACATAAAGTAGCTTTAAAATAGACTCAAAAGTAAATAAAGTTGGAGTAATGCCTCAGTCAGTCTGGATACAGTCAGTAAGCCACGTCTGTACTTGCTCTATTACAAAGTGCTGTTAAGCAGAATTAACTCATCTAGTTAGGGAAACAGGAAGAGAGAGGTTTGGGGACATCGCTGCAATTGTTACATGAGGTCATTTTACACAATCCACGTGGCATCACACATGCTCAGAGCGATAAAATGTCAGGAACATTTTAAACTTTGTTATTTTATGAAATAGTCAGGAAACCATTAAACATTGAATTAAAATATTGCATAAATCAAGCATTCTTAATATAAAGAAATAAATTCATAATTCACAGTGTCCTTTAAGATCTCTTGATATTTCCAATCACCTATGATAACATGCTTTTTTATCTTAGCAGGGTTATCAGGTTAGTAACCTCCACTCTAAACACTTTTCTTTAGGGCTATATATTACAAGAGCCAGCTCTGGTTTTCAACCAAGATGTTCGGTTATTGCCATCATCTGGCTGCCAAATACAGCTCTTAAATGACTGCAAAACCCAACATCGATGGCCTTGTTTTGTTTTCTGACAATGCTTCTCTCCTTTGGTTCAGGAAATCATGTCACCTTTGAAAAGAAAGTCTGTTTTCGAAGGATTCTCTCACCAAATTTCATGCCAAGAACGTGCTGCTGGGAGAAAGCAATTGCTACAGTCATGGTGCTGACACAAGATATTTTAGTGCTATTGGAGATAAAGCAAAGCAAAGTAGTAAATTGTTTTCATTCACTCACAATCCACTGAGCTTTGTCCCTTAAATATATATCTGGTGGCTTTTGACCTTTGCCATATCAACCTCTATGTAACAGCAGTCTATTCAGTTCTGAGAGACAAATAAAGATAATAGAGACAACGATCACGACTTTTAATAATTTCTTAAAGATCAAAGGTCCACATGGAATTTCATGGAATCTCTCAAAACAACTTCATCCTTGATTGCTATAATTACACGGTTGCTTATCTGAATCTTAAATGGTGAAATACCATAAACACTAACTTCCATTTTTTAGCTCTGTTGCTAACATTTTCTTGATAAACTGTTCTGGAAAAGGAGACAAAAGCTTTTTGCTCTTTCTATTTCCTTTATTTTCCTGCCTCTCCTTGGCACACATAACACCATGCCCTTGTTTACTTGCTCTGAGGGACTGCAAACATATAATAGAAACAATTAAAAAAGGTGAAAAGCAAGGAATACTTTAAGTGAGATATTATCAAATGTCTTTTGGGATTGAGTATGACAGCTTCATGCTAGTACTGAGCAATCCTGCATGTGGCTGGAGTTTAAATTCAAGACTTAGGCTTCTCACGATGTCGAAGAAAATGGTTTTAATCTTCCATATTCTTATAAAATGAGAGTCAAATATTTTCTTCAGGCAACATTACATGCAGTTCATCTTCTGTAGCTTCTAAAATCTTGGGAAATAAAGAAAGGGTAAAAGTTTACTGTCCTTAGCTGGGAGCTTAGCTGGACACTTTTACCAAAGCACTAAAAGCTGCAGGCACTAGAGAGCCTTCATTTTGAGAAATAAATTATTCCTTCCCTCAGATGAAGACGGAGTTGAGAAGGGTAATTCCAAAGATACTGGTAGAAAAAAAGACCTTTCATAGCACTGATGGACCATGCCAGAGAAGAGTCGAAGCAGTGGAGTAAGAAGGTCTTTGAGCTTACATTTTCATGTTCCTGATACATTTCTACAATGTTTATAAAGTTTGGATATTAGCCACGTTGATCTCATATGCTTAGAGAAAATGCTGGAGAAAGGCTATCACAGAATTTTATTTTCTTTCTTCTGTTTCTCATCCTTAACTAGGAGAGCAATCTTGAGCACTTGTCTCATTAGGAAGGAAATAACCTGGTGTCTTCCATCTCTCAGATTGGTACCATGGCTCTTAGGTTGTAGGCATCTCGGGAAGCAGAGCATTCTCATTTCAGGGCTGTTGAGAAACACTCCTTACGGAAAATCTTTTCTCCTCTTTGCCTTTAGAGTCCTACGCTTGCCTCTGAGTCACAGCATTACTTCAAAATGAAAGGTTGTAGGGAATGTACTTGTTCTCCAGGATATAACTACAAGGCAAAAGAGGATAATTTTAATCTCCTGAGACTACAAAATCTATCGAACACAGATCTCCAACTTCCTGAGCAAGTGCTCTAACCACAGGACTCAAAAAATAGGTGGTCCACACTTCTTTCTTCTGAGCTCTTAAAGAAAAGCATGAGGCAGTCCCTTATTCTCAAAGCACTGAAGATCAAGCAAAGTTTTTGCAGCTGTGAATCACACTTTCCACACATATTGAACTCATAACTGCAGCCAAGCACCAAAATCAGGGAGACAGAGAGCATCTGATACACATCTGGTCCTCAAATGGCCAACGGCTCCTTCCAAACAGCATGCTGTGTGTTGTGAATCCAACTTGTGACCTCTGGGAAACCTGTGTCTATGTCATGCTACTTATTCTATGAAAAGCTGGATGTTTAACTTTGTTTTTTTAATCACATTCCCAAAATGCAAGCCTGTTAAAAGTCTATCTGAAGAGCTGGGCAAAACTATTGCATTTCAAAAGCAACCTGTCAATTAATTTTTTACAGTAGCCTAAACCAGAACGTAACACTGGGAAACCCTTGTAAGAGAATGGTACCGTTACAAACTTGCTATCCAAAAAGATCAACCAGTCAGTGCTTTTGCTTCAGCTGAATGCACCTACAAATGGGCCAATGGTTACTACCTTCCTTATCTGTTACATGCATCTTTTAGACTATGCAGGCTAATTTCCTATCACTAGGCAAGATCTAAGGCTAGAATCATGACAAATTAGGTGTGGCTGACTTAAATAAAACAAAGAGAAAAAAGAAGTAACAGATTTTTTTTCCAGGCCTTTCAGTCAACACACAGCAGATTTGCCCATTCAGAACAGTTATTATAGAAAAGAGCCTTGTTCCTTGATTACGCAAATCTCCCTCTCACTGCTTCTCATGTGTCAGTTCTACACTTCTATAAATGCCTGACCTGTGTGTGATTGATGGGAAATGATTCCTGATCCTGCAGTTGGACCAGCAGAATTTTCTTCCACAGGAGAGATGCAGTCCAATGTTTTGTTGGTATAACCAAACTGGACAGGACAAGCCAACCAAACCAAAGCATCAACCAACAAAATGTTCCCACTAGGTGGGTATGCTGACAAAACTGTATCAGGTGCAGGTGAGTGGGCTTTGCACAACTGTCACTAGATTATTGTAAACACCAGGCTTCATTTGTTCATGGTTTTGGGGGATTTTTTGACACTATTTAAGTACTTATCAGTGTGGTTTAGCTTCACAGCTGTATTGTCTGTGGGACACAGCCAGTCAAAATTAAGTATTGTACAAGCTTGGTTCTATGATGCATTTGAGGTATTTTTTTTCTGAGACACTCCTCTTATTTTCATGTCCTTTGGAACATCTTGTACAGTTCTGTATTGTGCCTAAAGTAAATTATTGACAAAAAAAAAAATTGTATAGTAATGTTGGGTTGAGGCAGGTTTTTATTTCTTTTTCTTTCAGCCTCTGTTGCCCTCATCTTGTGAACAGCTCTGTACACTGGTAACTTTATATGCCTCAATAATCCCACTGAATAGTTACCACATGACTTTGCTGGTAATTGTTTATAACATTAGATGCTACCAACAGGAACGCTCTGCATACAAAATTTAGAGACCTGTTCAGAGGAGAAGTCTCATGTTAGGGCCTAGATTATCATTGTCCTTGGAACAATTATCTCATCACAGAACCTAGAAAATTTCTGTCCTTGGATAGAAAATGCTGGTTATCACATCCCTCATGCTCAGGCAATGAGCAGGAGGTCTCAAAGATGGTTATGAGGTGGGCAATAAATCTGTCCTGGCCTGGATTCATATTTAACCCCTAGCACTTAGGAGGGACACCAAAGGAAGGCAAGAGGCTGGTGAGTTCAGAAGGCTTTAGTTTAGGAGACACAGGAGCAGAACTCCCTGTGGTGCCATTTTGAACTCTTGCATCCGTTCATAAGTCCTTCAGAAACATGGCAACCTAGGGAATTCAGAATAGTGAAAAAGATACTTTTTCCAGCAATAAATTCTGCTTCCAAATATTATCACCTAAGTAGTGATGAGTTTTGAGGGCGATCTGAGAAAAACATTATACACCCACATACACAGTGACTGAAGCAGAATATGCCTGCTGAAGCTGAGAGTGATATTTTACCATTTAGCAAGCTTTTTCATTAGTCAATTGCCGTTCAATAGCTAAATTCTTTTTTGCTACCTTAAATAGTTAAAAAAAAAAGGCACTTAGATTCTTATCTCCTTTTCCATGCAGATTGAATTCTTCTATCCTAAACGGTTTTATCTTGGCACAGCTATCAGGCTACATTACACATTTCTGGGAAATGTGTGTCAAAATCATAGTGCTTATTGTTCAGTTTAAGGAACAGACTCACATCTAGATGCGGGGAAATGCAACTCAGGAAAAAACAGAGTTTAAAAGAAAAGCAGAATAAAAACTGAAGCAAATTACTGATTTCACTGGTTGCAAAATTGGGACCCTCATCCTTCAGTTTCACATAGAACCCTTAAATTTTACAGAAGCATATGCTTACGCACTTATGGGAGCTTTGCAAGACTGAGACCAACATTTTTATGTAGCTGTCTTCTCTAAACCTGTTTTTAATTAATCTATGACATATTCTAACTTCTAAAGAATGAGATTTAGAAAAGCATTGGGCAGTGGCCTTGCTTCATTCCCATTAAGTCAATGATAAAACTCCCCTTGATTCCACTGGGAACAGAATGAGGCACATGCCAAGCCCATTTTCAGAAATCATGTCTTTACAGCTTACACAACACCTTCTCCTACCCTTGTTTAAAGCACAGGCTTCCCTCTACCGTTGTTTCATCTTTTTTTTTTCTCTTGCAGAATAAAGTCATGCAAATACACAAACAAACCTCAGCATCCTAACTTCTGGGACCAGCAGATCTGTTTACGTTTTGACTCTGCTGTTCACATTTCAGAGGAAACATTTAAGTTCATAGTGTTGAGCTGCTGTAAAAGTCTAGGTAGGCTCCAAATAGTGGGAGATAAACCTCTGGATTCTTTTTTCAGTTAAAGTGACCGGGCATTTTATTGTTTTTCCCAACTTCTCACATTCCTGCTGTTTATTTCATTGCTGTTTAACACAAGTATAACAATAAATCAGAAGAGGGGTTTGCGGTTTGGTTTTTTTTTAATTCGTTCCTCTCACGGAAGACTTGGGGAGCTCGATACAGCAATTTGGCTGGCTGTCCAACACCTTTCTTTGTGCCAACTCATGTTCTTTTTCCATTTGCACTAGCGTAGACGAAAAGCCGAATTTTCACGCTCACACAGATATAGCCCCCCTACTCCTTTGCAAAAGACGTGTCCTTTCTCTGCAGAAAGAGACAATGAAACGAAACCCCTGACTGCCTCGCACAGGATGGGGCAGCTCCCGGAGGAGCGGTCAAGGAGCGACACCCTGCCGCGCTGTGCCGGCGGGCGGCTCGCTCCCACGCCCGTCGGCGTACGTACGCACACGCGTGTGCACGGGCGTCCGTGAGCGTGCAGGCGCCCGCGCGCACCGCCGCGGGGGCACACGGGCGTCTGGCCGCGCGCGCGTGTGTGCCCGTGCGTCCGCGCGCAGGGGGGCAGCCGGTNCCCGCCCGCGCCCCGCCCCCCCCGCCATTGGGGCCGGCGGCGGCCCCGCCCCGCTCCGCCCCCGGCTGCCCAGCAGTTCCGCGCGGGCGGAGCGGGTAGCGGCTCCCGCGGCGGTGGCTCGGGCAGCATGGGCTGCAGCTGACAGCGCCCGCCCCGCAGACGCCGAGCGCTGCTGGCGGGGGAGCGCGGCCGCGGGGAAAGGAAAAGTTTTGCCGCGTCCGCACGGGGAAACTTTCTGCCGCCGAGGCGGGAAAGGGGGCGGCGGCGGAGCCGAGCCGAGCCGTCCGGCGCGGTCCTGTCCGGTCCCGGCGGGCTGGGCTGCGCTGAGGCGGCGCGGGTGCCATGCCCGCCGCCAGCCTGCTACCGNACGGCGCGGGCAGCCTCGAGCGGATCCGCGCGGACCACGAGCGGGCTCTGCGGGAGGCCAAGGAGACGCTGCAGAAGCTGCCCGAGGAGATCCGCAGAGACATCCGCCGGGACAAGGAGAAACTTGTGCAGGACGCCCGCGGCAGGAAGGAGGCGGGCGCCCCGGGGCTGCCCCGGCGCCTCTTCCGCCAGCTCGTCGGCACCGTGGGGCGGGAGCCCGCCGACCCCGCCGTCCGGCAGAAGAGAGCGAAAATCAAAGAGGTGGGTGGTGACGGCCGGTCCCGCTCCCGGCGACGCTCCTCGGCACTCCCGCGCGGGGCAACAGGTCGCCGGCTGCGGGGTCAGGCGTGGCTACACCCGGAGCCCTCCTGCCTTCTTGGGAGGGGTGTCTTTGTGGCTCGGCAGCCGCCGCGGATCTCGGCTTCGTCCCCTGCGGGTGCACCGCTCGTAGCCCCGCGGTACGTCTCTCGCTCCCCTGCGCGGCCGCGGAGGGAACGCTGCCTGCGGAGCCGGCGCCGGGCGCTCTCCTTGCCGCCCGCGCCTCCGCCCCGACGTTACCATCCTGCGCTAGCTGTTGCGCCGAAACGCTGGGAGGAAGAAAAGCTGCGCGAGTGCCGGCGGGGCTGTGGGACGCCGAGGGGAGGGCTGCGCGACGGACCGGGGCCGCGGCCTCGGGGAGGAAGAGCGGAGTCCGGAGCCCCCGTGGCGGGGCATCCATGGCTCGGACGCAGGTTCGCCGCGGCCGGCACGGGCAGCGGGTCCGGCGCCCTTTCCGCGCCGCACCGTCGGCGGAGTCGCTGCGGGCCGGCCCGCGCTGGGCGGGCGGGAGCGCTCCCGGGCGCGGGGCGCGGGTGGGGAACGCCGCGGTCACTCGGGGGTCCGTGCGTGTCGCTCCTCCGCGATATTGGCTGAGAGAAGAGTTGAGGGCGTCTGGCAAAATGCAGTCAGTGTGGGTTGTAACGATAAAGCAGCTTGAGCTGGATGTGTTTCCTTGTATTCCCCGAGCTGTCTCTCTCGTTCGTTCGTGCTGCGTGGTTGGTTCAGGTGCCGTTTTACAAGTCCTTCCTTACCGGAATTCTCCAAACTCTGTGTAGGCAAGACTGTCACGGGCAGAGCTGGACAGAGTCCTCCGGCAGAAGAGGAATTTCCTCGATAATGTAGTTCAACTTACTGTCGTTGTGCGTCCGAACTGACAGTTTCAGCTGCCTGCAGAGATTAGGGTTTTTAGGGTTTATGAGTTAGTTAGCAGTGTACGTTTCCTGCTTTCTGGTGATGGAAATGAGATTAGGAGTGAGTCGGTAACAACTCAGTATTTCTGTGTTTGTGAAACGTCGCTAGCCTTATTTGGACAGATTTGTTTTTACTGTGTGTTTGTACAGAGTGGTCTGAAACATGAGCCCTGACATCGCGGGGAACACCAGAACACCAGAAAATAAGCTTCAAGTTGTGTCGCGTGCTTTGTAGTCCTTTCATCAGTTTAACTGGTTCAGCAAACTGAGCAGCATCGTAAGTAGTAAATACCAGTGGAATGGTATGTTGAAGGGAGAAACTCTCAGGAGTGCAAGGTACAGACCAAATCGTTAAGTGTGCGGTGACTAGGTTGTCTTCTGTTTTAGTCAAACAACCTCCCCGAGGCATAAGGAACAAATAGAAATGCTAGCAATCTCTTTTTCCAGTTATCTTGAATTGCCGTGTAGAAGTATTTAGAAGTAATGAAGCTCCAAACCTGCTGCACATTATTCTGTAGTGTAGGAGACTGCAATAAGTGAACAAACAAGGGAGAAGATAGAACTTAAGCTGCAGCTCTTGCTGGTCCCACTCTGTACCAGCTAGTCCAAGTTGTTATATATGGATACACGAGTATGTATACCTGTGTTTATATGTTTGTGTGTGTATGTATAAGTACATATGTATCCCAGTTTCTCTTCAGTTTTCTAGCTCTCTTTCCAGTTCTCTTTCTCTTCCACTTCAACCCAGGAGCCACCAATAACACTGTAACCCCTCAAACGAGATTTTTTTTTTGGCTGTATAAGCATAGAAGATGACAGAGGGACTGCACTTAGTTTCCCAAATGTATTTCCTGGTAGTTTCCTTTTCTTATGATTCACTGTGTGCCTGTAACATGTTGTTTACTTAATTGCTCTTGCATTTTTACAGTACCTTGATGGTTTGATTTTTCTTTTTAAAGCATACTTTTTTTTTCACTGACCATAAAACAGAGCTTCTTTTTTTTGTTTTTTTCTGTTACTTTGCTTCACGTTGTTTCATGTGTTGATTTCATTCTGCTATTCTCTGTCTTTGCAAGCTCTTTTATACTTTTTTTAAGTGTTGACACTTGACTGTCAAGCTGGAATTCTAATCTGCAGTCTTTTTGGAAATAGTTTTAAATTTTAACTTTTTAAAGTATAAACTTTTGTGCTGTAGTGTACATGCACAAAAATTGGGATTGTGTCTGAAAGCTCCGCTCCTTGTGCCTGGTGGTTCTATGCTGGAGGTGCAATGTAAGGAATCTGCTTTCGTACTCTTTTTGAGCCTGGATTTCACTTCTATTTTGTATGATATATGTCATATACCTAGAGCTCAGAATTTTAAACTGTCCTTGTGGATATTTTTGACAAAAGGAATCAGGCTATTTTAGAGGAAAATAACTTTAAAAATCCAAACCAAAGATTGTTCTTGCTTGCATTTTTCTCCTTGAAGAGCTCTGTCTCGTCAACATGCTGACTTAAAGCTGAGGGGGCAGAGAGCTGTAGAGTTGATTTTAGTTTTGTTCATTTACTGTTTTAAATTTTAAGTTGAAATAAGTGTTTAGAAGTCTAGCCAGTACACTATGGTTTGCAATCGCAAACCAATAAAATGCTGTGACTCTATAGCGGTTTTTTTTTAATAGAAATCTTAGCCAATTTTTTCCTATGACATACTCCTCTTTTTTTTTTTTTTAAGTGAAACTTCTAAAAGGTGGGGCTATAAACAGTCTTAAGGCTTTTTTAATATTGAAACCAACATAGTATGACAAATAATCAGAAAAAATAAGTTGATAGAAACATATCAAGGAAGTAAAAAGACTTGTTGAAACATGAAAGAGTGGATACCGTGTTGCTGTTGCTACCTTCCACTCCCTCAGAACAATATGGTTGCTCTCAAGGTTCGTGTTTGGTAACCATCCCACTGTCTTAGACTCACGAGGTCTGAGGTTAAGGTACGTGAGCCAAAGACCAGAGATACTAATAGGTGCTGTGATACTTCTGTTTCTCTTCTGATCATGAGTTAGAGGCAAACTCAAAAGAAGAAGGGTTTGACCGTACTGTTGGCAGTGAACTTTGCCCACTATTTTCTGTTGTAAAACCATTGTCAGTTGCTCAGTTTTTTTACTGGCTGACCTAACGTTGGCTGCTCTGTCTTCCATGTGCTGGTTGCTTTAGGAGGGCTTGAGCAAAGAGACACAACTGCTTTTGAGCATACCAGCACGCTTGTATTTTGTTAGAACTTTGGGCACTTCCACTGATGACTCGGGTTGTCCCCATGACTATTGTGATGGCATCTGAATACCTGTCAGACCTCGCAGTGGTCTCTGGTTTTGTGTCTCAAGAGGAACCTCAGACTGTGAATGAGAAGGTTGTGGCTTATATTCCTCTTCTTCCACTTGTTGATTTGAGAGGTGGACCCTGTTTTGAGCAAGTATGTCCTGTGATGCCTGTTCCCCATCTGTAAAAAAAGGGAAATCGAAAATCAACGATGATGCCTTTCTACTAAAGCTAGAAGTTTTCCAGTCTGCTCTTGCCACTGTTATTTGTTGCATGACATCATTATTTCTGATGTCCAGGGAATATTTACAGGTGCATAGGTAGTTTGGAAAAGGTGGCAGCTTGATACGAACAAAATAAATTATTAGAAGGGAATAGTAATGGGGGGGACAGACTGTGGAGGCAAGAGATGCACTGTTTGAGTTAGATAAATGTGACTTTGAACCTTTTCCAAGTCTCATTCCTCTGTCTTAAAAAAAACGAAAAGTGATTGAATTATTTAGGTGTTTAGAAAATAGCAAAAGCAGAACTCTTTATTTCAGAGGAGAGGAATAGAGAACGATGAATGAGGCAGTTCAGGTACTAGAAGCAATATAATCACATTATTGTGATGCTCTGCCCAGGCTAATTAATCCTGCTGAACAGCAAACTGTTGGTGGAGTACCATACTAATGCAGCTGTGCGGTTCTTGGTAGCTAGCTTGGAAATTGTACATGATATTGTTAAGAACTGTTTGGACATATTTTCAGAATGAAAGCCTCCTTGGTAAAGTGGAATCGATATCTGAAGAGCATAATCATGCAGTGTTCCAAATGCTCACAAAGCTCTCAACTGTTGCAGTCACCTAATAGAAGTCCTGGGGGAAATAATTTTATTCATTGATTCTCTATGGTCATTCCTGAGCATTAGTCCTTTGAGCTCAACAGGGCAATGGTCTTAAGTCAGCAAAACACGCTTCACAGCTAAAGATTACTTCACATTGTCTTTCTACGTAGAACTGAAGTTGCACTGGCACTGTGAATTCTGGAGCTGCCCAACTCAGCATTTATTTTGTTTAATTGTTTTCTGTGGTGACTTTTATGCAGTTTAGTTGGAAGTCATTAGGTTAAGAAGTCTCAGTAATGCTGCAGGGAAGTTCAAAAGTATCTAGAAGAAAGAAAACTTTGTGATCATGCAGTTAAAGCACTAATCTGAGAACTAATACACACTTGACATAGCAGTACTTGGGTATAAGCAGAACTCTGTTAACAAGGAGGAGTGATGGCAAAATTATAGGAGGTGGCTCACTGCTGAAGAAGGGTAATCAACCTCTTGTGCCTCCTTGCATACTTCAACCATTTGCTTTCCTACTGCTTCATATCCTGGTGCTGCTGCTTGGTTAGGTCCAGTGCCAGACTGGGGGAAGATTTATTTCCATTTGGTGATTTTTATGAGACAAAGTGAGCTCACTAATACTCATTACTGCCAAAAGAGATGGGAAAGTCTCTTCTTACCACTTTTGACTGCCTTCCCCTGCTGTCAGCTTTGCTGTAGTTCCACTGTAGCTGTTTACCATAAGCTGCTTCAACTCACTACACCAAAAAACTGATAGAGGAAAAAAAAAAGTTGGCAGAAAACTTGACAGAAAACTATTCAAGTTGGTGAGTTGAAGTAGTTAATGGTAGGGTCCACTTGGTGCTCATTTTGGCTGTGGTGAGGGAATGGTACGATGTGGATGAAAGAGGCACTAAACCTGTTTTCAGTACCTTTGTTTTAGGAGGTGGTATCTGATTTTTCTGGCCTAGCTTCTGTTTTAAAATTGAATCTCTACAACTTGACATTTGCAGAGCAAAGGTTCGATCTACTGCAATAACCTTCTGTAGTAGGCTGAAATGCTGTGCTTCAGAAGACTTACCTCTCAACTCCTTTTCTCAGAACAAAACAGGAGAATAAACAGTGGCAGGAATTATTAAAACCTCAGTTCCTGTAGACTAAAATTCAGAATACTTTTACAGGGAGGAAGATTGTGGAGGCCTTCATAGGAGGGGGAAGGAAGGAGTTAAAGTGCACCTGTGGAAGTATTGAGTGGTTTGGGTTTCAAACAGAAAAAGCTGTGTTCCCTGATGGTACCTTTCCTGAAGAACAAGATCGAGAGAAAGGAAGTTAACGTGTCATGAGTAAGCGATGTGGTGATTCCTGGCAACACACTGATGATGCAATGCATTTTGAAAGAATTTTTTTTCCAAGTAATTTGTGGCCTTAAGCTGCCATGTTGTAGCTGTTGTTCCATTTGTCAAAGGGATTTTAAATGAATCTTGGCTTCTCCCCTTCCCCCTGCCCCCTCCCCTCGCCTTCTTTACCAATCTATAATCTTCAGTATTTTTCTGTCTACTAGTTCTTTTTTAGTATTTTGCAGTGCTTTTCTTCCTGATAAATACTGTTTATTGAAATTTCTTTTTTAAAAAAAATATAAAAAACACTAAGGAGGTGAATTAAGTGCCTAAATACAAGGAATCAAATATGATAGGTCGGTAGGTACCTCATATTCTTAAGTTAAGGGCATCCTTATAGGGCTTGTAGGCGTTTTCCCTGATTTTTGTTGGCAGATTTATGCTCTTGTGAAGTGTCAGCTCGAGGTGGAAGAGGTTATCTTATGACATCTGAGATGTCCCAAACCAGTAAATTAAATTGCTTGCTTAAGGATAATAGCACTACCAGATGCAGAGAGTCTTCATCTAAGTTACCAAGAGTATGATTTAGTGGTTCTATTAAGCAGCCTCTTGCTTCTGTCACTTCACAAACCCTATGCAGAGCCAGTTACAGCCAACCAGACAGAAAACTAGCCTCGCGTTTGCTGGGTTCATGGCCTGGTGGGGTAGAGAACCAAAATGGCTTAGTGGGGATCTGAGCACAGTTTGAAGCAGGGCACTCACATTAAGCCAGTGCATTTGAAATGAGAGCAAAGTAGAAAAGAATGGAACTGAGGCATCTTTTTATCTGTAAGACATGAAATTGGATATGCCTTTGCCAAACTAATGTTTGTTCTGTTGGGAGCCCTTAAGGTCTTTTTAGGGGAAGATGTTGTTTCAGGTGAGTTGCTTCAGCTGCCTTCGTTGGTTTTTTTTTTGGTTTTTTGTTTTTTTTTAGAACTTGTCAGCCTCTCAAGTCAAATGACTCAAACTTTCTGTTGTGCAGGCAAATGCCTGTCCAGTTTGAACATCGGCTGTGAGACAGAGGGATATCTCAGTGTATGGCTGTGTGCATATTTGGCCAGAATAGAGTGTGTTCCCATTGCTAGTTCACGGGGGATATTTTTGCCTTACACTTACTTCCTGGGAGTGAAGAAGACTATTAATTTTTCACATGTTCACATTCGGTCTATGTTCTCAACAGATAAGTTTACCTAAACTGACTGGATCCTCAGAATTGTGGGGAAAATAAAAAGGCTTTAAATGTTCAGTGGAAAACATCTGGTGTTCACAAGAAAAGCAACCACATGAATAGTTCTCTAACCGAAAACCCATGTGTACATTTTATGTAAAGGCAATATGTGAATTCCAGACACATAGGACTCTGTTGACGAGTCCTAAATAAGGTGATGTAAAGATGCGAGGTGAAGCTTACAATGGAATGCCTTCTGTGTTTTGGCAAAAGTTATATTCTCATGTTGATGATTTCATATTTGATTTTAGTACAGCAGCCTGTGGCAGCCATTTAATATAAAGAAATAGACTAAATCATAATGTTGATGAGTACAATTGCTTAAGGCTAGAGTTCTGTGCTGTGGGCAAACTGAAGCAGAAAAATTCTACCTGTTTATTAAAATCTACCATTAAGGCTAAAAATGTCTTATCTCATTCAGGGAAAAAATAAGAGTGGTAGACAGCCAGGCTTTTATAGCTTCTTTTAGTGTTAATGAAAGCACAGGACTATGAAAAGGAAATCATGGACAGATAGGAGAGAGTGCTTTTTGTGGAAGGTAATTAATGCTGCTACAAAAGCTCTTGTATGACTGTTGGATGGGCAGACCATTTATTAAAGCTATTTGAAACACACTGCCATGAGAATTGTGTGGTGTTAACTTTCTGTTTGGGGATTTTTTTTTTTCTAGTTGGAGGGGCAGCATAGGTGTAAATTTCTGCAGTTTTCATCTTAAGTAGAATATCTTAACAAATAGTTACTTTTATTTCATTTATAAACTTGTCTTCCTAAATTATTTGGCAGAATAAGAGTAATATTTCAGGGAAGTGGGTTTGATTCAGTGTTTGCGGCTGCCTGACGGCATAGTACTTCTCATGCAATAAACTACTGCCTGAGATGGTACAGAGATGATTGAACGCTCTGGTTGTGTGCTTTCTAGGTAAGAAACTCAACTGTTCAGATGCATCTCTGTGTAAAGTATGTTTTAGACATCCAGTTTTGAAGCTTTTGTGATCTATTTCAAAATTATCTCTAGAACTGTCATTTTAAAAACGAAGAAAGTAATTGTTTAGTTGGGCCTGTGAATTAAGCAGCGTGAGCAACGTACCAGGTAATATAATTGTTTCCTTTTTTTGTACGAAAATGTCCTTTATCCCCAAAATTTACTCAGTGGGGTTTTTTGCTTTTTTTTTTTTTTTTTAAGCATGTGATATAAAGAATGTGTTCAGGCTTCTAAGAAATATCTGTTTTCCTGTTTTCTGTGACTTCTTGTAATAGAGTCTGCAAAAATGGCATGAGAACATAATTGGTGAGTAATAAAGCACATGCTTGCCCAATCCGGATTAAATGAAACCCTTTACAGAACACGATTAAGCTGCTATTGCATCGTGGTGCTTAACAGCCTTTCCTGCTGAGTCCAGGAGACTTTTCTATTATGTGGAAAGCAGTTCGATTTTTTTTTTTTTTTTTTTTTTTTTTCCTTCCCAGGGGTGAGAGGGATCTAGTGACTTGCACTAGATTGCACAGTGTGATAGGTTTAAGATGAGAGCTTGATTACCTGGCTCCTGTTTGGTTGTTGCCCACTAAACCAGGAACTGTTGCTGTGTGATGGGTGAAAGCTTTCTTCACTCCTACACATGCTGTAGATCTTTAGTCTGGGCATGTTTACTCACTACCATCAGTTTAAGCCTGGCTTTTGGAGTCTGGTTCATGACTGCGTGGGCAGCCGTGTCTTACCTTTAAACTGCCTCTAATCAGACTGTTTATCACAGGAGGATGCTAAACCTGAGGCTGCCTGGTTCTATGTTTAGGTGACTAGCTGTAAGCTTTTTAAGCCATACTTGAAAACCAATGTTGTGGTCCAGTGTTGTTTTGAAGAAAGGAGGGTAGTAAAACTTACAGTTTGCCTTTCTTGCAACTCAAAATATTCAGTTAGAGCTCACTTGTAACCAAGAAATGCTTGTCTAAAATCATAGAATGGTAAGGTTGGAAGGAACCTTTAGAGATGATCTAGTCCAACTCTCCTGCAGAAGCAGGTCCACCTAGATCAGGCGGCGTAGGAACATGTCCAGGCAGGTCTTGAAGACCTCTAAGGAAGGAGACTCCACAACCCCTCTGGGCAGCCTGTTCTACTGCTCTATCACCCTCACAGTAAAATAGTTTTCCCTTATATTGAAATGGAACTTTTTGTGCTGCAGCTTTATCCCATCACCCCTTGTTCTGTTGCTGGATACCATAGAAAAAAAGAGATGCTCCAACCTCCTGACACCCTTCAGTTATAATACAACAACTTGCTATAACTCTCTGCAATAAGTTGATGGGATTTTATAGCTGGTGTTTATGAAGATACAGTATTGCTCATTCTGATGCCTCTAATTTTAAAAGCTTTTCAAACAGATTGGATGAGCACATAACCTGCTGTTACAGTCTTATAACTGTTAAAGTTGAACATTCACAGCCCTTGTGGGAACACTGAGATATGCAATGTCTTATGCAAAGGTAACTACAAGTGTAAAATCTACTTTCATTTGTCCTCCCACTCTCTCTTGGAAACTATATGTACCTCGGCTTTCAAAGTCTCTTAGGAATAAAGCAAATGAATGGAACTCTGGTTTCTAAGAAACTTGGGTGTGGTTTTTTGTAGTGTTTTTTTTTTTTTAATGCAAGTCTCTAAAAAGGTAAGAAATTACATAAAGATCAGAAGAGATGTTAGACAATAATGAGCAAAAGACCAAAATGTTTCTGTGAGATGAATGAGCTGATGACTGTGGAACATCTGTCTGTTACAAGACTTCTGTGTGTATCCCAGAAATTATTGTGGGAGGTTCAACTGTTTTTTCTGATACTGAGCAGAAACACAAGTTGCAATTTTAATGTTGAAATTTTAAAGCATACCTCTTTGCACTTCTCATATGAAGATATATATTGCTGACATTTAGGTTAGAGGCAGTACTGTGCGTTGTTTATACGAGTAAAGCAGAAAGGAAAGAATGTCTGATACTTTTTCCAGAATTTTACATCATCTGACTTATGCAGAGGTGATCATATTGCTTGGCAACATAAGCTCTCTTTTTCAATTACTTATTCTAAGTCTGAATATGCTTTTAAAATATTGCAATAAAATTGCATTAGATCAGTGTGGCTTGCTGCTTTAATTAGTATTCAGACTACTATGAGGCTATTTTTTGAAAGTATCTGCATATTTTTCTTTTACTTAGTCCACTGCATAATAAACATCTCTGTGCATTTTGAAATTTCTTTTGTTCAGGGACTGCTTTCTTCCAAGGAAATAGGAAGTAGCTTGTGTAAAAGAATACCAAGCTAAAAAAAAAAAAATTTTACTTTCAAAGTGTAGTGCTTAAGGAGATAGTAATTTTACTGTTCACTGATACACACACACACAGATGCAGACCCAGTATTCAACTGCACTGTCAGTTTTCTCACTACCTTTGAGCACAGGCATCTGTTGGTGCACTGAATGGTGATACTAATGATAAAGCTTTGCCCATACTACTGTCTGTAGGGAAATCTGCTACTTGTTACTGTGGTAATAGTTCTCCACCCATCTGTGGTTTTGAGAATTGCACCTTAATTTTTGTGTTGAACCTAGACAGTAATAACAGATTATTTAAACTAAAGCTCAAAGAAGAGAAATAGATGTTAATCACTTGCCGTGATGGATTTCTGTCCCCTTCCACCCCACCTATCATGCAACAGAAAACCTAATTACCATTTAGACAGTAAAAGAGTTGTACACGTTACATATTTTAAAAGTCATAGTACTTCAAAGCTGCATGTGGCTTTCTCTGTTCTAATGAGGTCGTCTGAAGAATCACCTTGGGGGAAAGCTATGCTATATAAAGACAAATTGCAAGTTGACTGATATTTTTATGTCTTTCTGTAAAGCTCTACAGTAAGCATGGCACTGAACCTGAACTGACTCCTCAGAAATGTGGGTGATCTTGTCAAGGGCTAAAGTGATATCAGAGATAAAGAAGGACTTTTGCAAAAACAGTCTTTTTATGGAGGTGGTTTTTTGGTTTTTTTTTTTTTTTTTTTTCTAAAAAGGCCTGTGAGTCTTTTCATGCAGTTACTTAAAAATTGCTGTATGCATATCTTGAGACGGAGGTATCTCTCTTGCCAAGTATCTTTTCTATAAGAGGCAATTATATTGTACAACTGGTAAATAATAAATTCTGTTATCTGTAACTGAAGGTGTAGTTTAGGGGCAAGCTCTGATCTAAATAAATACCTTGAAAAAATAGAAGGAATAGATTTGTTTTAAATAATCATCTGTATTGAAAAGATAATTCTACATATGCCACAAGCCAAATTCAGAACATTATGATGGAGAAAAGAAATCCTTGTATTACTTTAAAATTATGATCACTGAAACTTGAGCAAAAATATAGATCTAAAACATGCAGAAAGCAAATGCTCTGTGAGAGAGAGTTTAGATTTAATGGGAACAGTTTCTATTTGCAACCTGATCATCTAAAAGCATTGTGGAGATATGATTGGTCTGCTTTTATGCACACTGTAGTCTTGGTTGTTCTTTCTCTCAAATTTCTGCTTAGCACAGGATTTTGTTGTAGAGGAGAGAAATTCAGGCTCACCACTGGACCTCTGGAGGCTTGATCTCTTGCTTAGAGTAGGGTGGACTTCAGAATTAAATCAGGTTGCTCAGAGTCTTGTGCACTCCAGTTTGGAAAGTCTCTGCAAAGGGAAATTCTGCAAACCCTTCTGTACAAACACATTCCTGTGTCTGAAGACACTTAGTGTAGTTTTCTTGAGTTGTTATTGTATCTTAGGAGAATTTCTCCTGCTGCAACTAGTGTCCACTGCGTTTTCTCCTTCCATTGTGCAGTGCTGAAAAGAGCTTATCTACGTTTTCTCTGCGTGCACTCAGATGGAGTTTGGTTTGTTCATATTAGCGAAGGCTTCTTTATGACCTTCTATTTCATATGTCATGTGTTTCTTGTTTTTTGAGTTTTTTTTTTTTTTTAAATCTCTAATTGGTACAAGGGAGCTGAAAACCAAGAACAAGCCTCCCATTTGAAGCATCAGGAGTGTCACACAAAGTGTTAACTGCTTCTCATCACTAGCAAGCACTCTTGCTAAGGCAGCCCACTACACAGTTAGCCTTCATCACTGCAAGGATGCCTTGCTTACTTGTGTTCAACAGATTGTTCATCAGAACCCTCAGGATATTCGTTGCAAAGCTCTCTTCTAGCCTGTAAATTCCTATAATGTACTGTGAGATGGGATTATTCCACATCAGGTATAAAATTTTTGCATTTGCTTGTATTGGGCTTCATCGAGGCTTGTCAACTTACTCTTCCAGCTTGTTGAGGTCCTTCAGATGGGACTCCTCCAGCTTCCTGATTGCAAGAGATTGGTATTAACCATGAAGTTGGTGAGTGTTATACTCTTACAGAGATTAACTCCAGAGCAATAACATTTGTAGCTAGCTGCTAGTTAGACTTTGACCTGTTCACTTCAGTCTTGGACTTGTCAGTCCAGCCAGTTCTTTAAATCCACTTTGACCAGCCATCTAGTCCATGCCTTTTGGGCTGCTGTAATGGTAAGGGAGAGAGTGTCTCAAAAAGGATGCTAAAGTCAGGGTAAACAATGTCTGCTGTTCTGTCCTCATCCACACTGACTTCATCAGAATAGGTAACTGGGTTAGTTGAATGCATTTTGCCTCTGGGAAATTATACTCGCTGTTCTCGAAGGTGTTTCTGTCCTTTGTGTTTCTGAAAATAGATTCAAGGAGGGTTTGCTCTTTTTTCTTCCCAGAGTTTGGAATAAGACTGACTTGGCTGTATTACCTGGATCTTCCTTCTTGCTTTTTTTTCCCCCTCAATTGCCATGGACTTCCCTTGGTTACTATGGCCTTTCAAAGTTGACCTGGAGAGGCCTTGCAATGACATCAGCTCCTCAGTAACATCCCTTATAGTCTCATGGACTTGTGTGTGTCCATTTAGCTTAAGCTCTCTGGTTTTAGCTTGGTCTTCATTTACCTGACACCTTTCTTCAGGCTCTTGTTGCTTAAGCCCAGTGAGTATGGCTTGCTGATAAAGAAAGCAAAAAAAAAAAAAAGTATGAAGTATTTGAGCCTTTTCATGTCCTTTGCGACTAGTTTTCTGAACCTGTTCAGCAGCAGGTCCCTGTTTCATCTTTTTTTGTTGTTGTTTTTACTCATGTACTTAGAGGCCCCTTCTCTCATGGCAGCTTCCAGCTGTGCTTTAACCAGGCAGTGCTGCTGTACTAGTGTTGGGCAGTCCCCGCCTGCTCCCTGCTGTGAGCTACCCTGAAGATTTGGGCTCAGGCAGCCAGCCTGCTCTCCTGCCATGGGCCATGAAAGATCAGTGAGGTCTTCTGGGCACCATAGCCCAACAGAGAGCTCTGCCATGGTATCCTGTGTATCAGGTCCCAGAACAAACTGAGCTTGTTCCCCTGAAGTCCAGAGTCTTTATTGTTTATCTTCCTCAGATCCTTTGAGATCTCAAATTCATCTGTCTAGTGTTTAAATAGGCTTGGGGTTTAATTATTTTGAAGTGACCTTTTATTATGGGAAGTGGGATGATGGAGGAAAATGGCATGTAACCTTTCCTGGCCAATTTGCATCTGTGCTATCTCCCTGTTTCATTAGGGAAGCTCAGCAGGCACCGGCATGTTAGAGGGCATTTTGAAATTTTTAAAATTACTAAATGTCTAATCAACAAACAGATACGGTTAATAAGGGGAATTCACATTTTGATTCTTGAAATACAAGCTATTGACGAAAACCAAAACTCTTTAGTTGCACCTTTTGCAGCTTTTGTGAATATAAGTGGGTTGCTAGCATACTGATGTGAGCTGGGACATACTTAAGAATTGTGTGCTGTTTTGAAGCATCTTTTCTCTACGTACCTCAGACTAAAATATCACTCACTTGATGTTAATACATTGCAAATATGAAGCTAAGGATGTGAAAGCTGATATATTGTCAGTTGAAAGTTGATAAGTTCAGAGTTTGTACTGTAACTGAAATGGATACCATTGAATTAGATTTAAAGCATAGTTCTGTTTGATTTCTTTCAAATGACTAGCTAGTCAAATTCCTAGCTTATAAACTTGTGGGTTTTGATTAAATTTCCATTTGTTTTGTGTGCATTTAGTGCCTGCTGTAAACCATATAATATTTTTACAGTAGGATTATGCTGCAGTACCAATTTATGAGAGTCCCAGGTCTTCAGTATTTGATTTTTCTGTCACTTTTGACATCACAAGGAGCTCTGGCTTTACAAAAACTTGGTTTTGAGAACGAAGGCCTTACTTTGCGCTGCCTCTTGCTTAGTGTCCAAACTTCTTGTCGCTTTTGAAAGGGTAAGTTTCCAGCAATGTAGCAATACATGAACGTCTCTTCAGTTTGACATGTTTATTCTGATTTTGTGATTATGAAAAGGAAAGCTCTATGCAGCTAAAGCAGGGACTGTATAACTCTCCTTTTGCCCCAACTTCATGATCTTTTGTTATGGGAACACTGATCACCCTTAAAACAAATCTGTGAAAGTTAGCCGTAAAACCTCCATGAGTACTTTAGGTGGAGACTGTATATGTTCGAAGAAAGAGCTTCCAGGTTTTGGCAAGAAATTAGGCTTGTTTCAACTTTCATTAGACCTTTTTTTTTATTTTTTTAAGTTTTCCACTGTATCTGTGTATGGAGGTTTCATTTCATCAGCAAAGTAAGTTATTTTGACTTCTGTTCAGCTATCCACACCATGACCAGTGGCTGCATCTCCACTTTCACATTTATGATCCGTAACCTGAAGTAAAAATTCAGCACTTCATTTTCTAATGTAAAGCAGATCCTGTAGTGTAAGCTATTGAAGTCACACTATTTGGATCTCTTCCGTGTGAAAAGAAACTTCAGGTGAATGGTATTCTGATTTGTATGTGCTGGACATTGAATGAAGTTTTTGTTAGCTGTGATCTAGATCGTGAGAACCTAGATCATGAGGACACAGCTATTACAAACTCACTTTCAATGAATAATAGTGTACTGCAAGGTGTTAAATGTGTTCATTTCAGAGTGACTTTATAATAGCTCTATTACTGTATATAATAGCATCAGCTGTTAGCTGGGTTGTTGATTACCCACCACTGCGTCTGTGGATTTTGTAGAGATTTTTTGTCCCTCTTGTTGAACACAATATTTTTGCAATGCTTATTTTGTTCTTCATTGTGAGAGGTCTTTTCCATTTCAGATCTATGACAGTGTGAAAAATGTGTATGTTTTATTTTCCGGGGAAGTAACAAGACCAATAGCTGATGCCAAAGACAAGTCTTAAAACCAGTTTTAAAAGTTCTCAGTGTTTGTGTGAACACAGCAGAGCAAATAAACTGGCACATGATCTACTACCTCAGTGTCAAAC
>WBNH01011727.1:86683-104259 GCA_013401255.1 Urocolius indicus | reverse complement strand
AACAGGACAAGGGGTAATGGGATGAAGCTGTAACACAGGAAGTTCCATTTCAACATAAGAAAAAACTATTTTACTGTGAGGGTGATGGAGCCCTGGCACAGGCTGCCCAGGGAGAGTGTGGAGTCTCCTTCCTTGGAGGTCTTCAACACCTACCTGGACGCGTTCCTGTGCAATCTGATGTAGGTGGACGTGATTTTGCAGGGCCGTTGGACTAGATCTCTAAAGGTCCCTTCCAACACCTATGATTCTGTGCCATTAATTATGTTATGGGTAGCAGAAGCTAGAGCTGTGTGTTGGAAGCACTTTTTGTTAATATCTTAGGAAGTGCAGTATGAAATTTTGTCCAGTATGACCATGCTTTCTCAAGTCCTTCATATCCCATTAAGCTGTTGTATCGTCTGACAATGACTCGTATTTGCTTTTTCATTAACAAACCCAATATTTGTTTCCTTTTCTTCTTGTCTTTTACAAAGATGTCCAGGAGAAGCCCTTATTTACTGTGAATGCATTTGCATTTTTATCTTGTTCTATTTTTGTCTATTTTCAAATAAGTAGAGCTAATTTTTCAGCTTTTTCATTGAGGAAAATATTTCCGTGCCTCTTAATTGATTTATTTCTATTTCTTCTGTGTTCTCTACTGCCAGGAGGTGATTGCAGAAGACCTAGTATTCATCTTGTCTGTTTTAATTGCATATCAGTTTTAAGGTTTTCCATTCATTTCATTGTACAGCTTTCTTCTGCCTGTAATGAAAGCATGAGCACAGACATTCTCCGTAAGCCTGTGACAGCTCTTCTCAAAATCCACATAGAACTCATGAAATAGAAACAGTACTGTAATTTTCCATTTAATTTATAAGGGCTTCTTGCTTATGTAAAGCATTAATGTGCTGTGCGTGGCAATGGAAGAGATGCTACCTAGGAGTTAAACTACTTTAGTACATAAAAGCAGATTTGTACTATTTTTTTATGTTTGTTTTAAAATTTTATCCTTCTACAAAAGGACTCACTGCATGTAGATACTTTTCAGTATAAAGCTGTCATTTCCAGGCTGTCATCCTTAACTCTAGCTAGAATAAAGGAAATTAGAGATACTAGTAGGCTTGTCTCATCTGTTGGGCTTGAGGGCAAGTATCTTAACTACTTTTTTGCAGATGTGTTTATGTGAACTGAAAAGCTGACTTACAGATCTGTTCGCTGTTCTGAAACATGCATATACTGTGGTAGTGGAATTAAGCTGAGGGTATAAGGTCAGACTGTCCTGTATTTTGGGAACTTCACCAGCAGTGATTGTGTAGGATCCCCAGGCCAGGTAATTGCATAAATATTTCAAGAGGAAAACTAATGCCACAAAAAATAATGGCAGTGTTTAGTTTTACAATTGTAAATTCTGAATGCTTTGATAAAACTGTTAAAGGAGAACAACTGATACACATTTTCTGTTGTGATTCTTTCTCTGTTGTTACAGAGATGTAAGGACCAATTTACAGCAACAAATTTTGACCTCAGAAAAGTTGCTCCAATACAGCCCATGTTTCCTGGCGATTGGTTTAAGGGATGCAGAAATAAATATTTTTTTTAAAATAATTTTCTTCTGAAAGCAAATGCAGCCCTGGGTAAGCCGATTGATCAACTTGAACCAAGATAAGTAGATGTAAACGTAAAGTGGGTGGAAATTATGAATTCATACATGACGCTGGATCTTCATCATGTTTTGCCAGAGTCTGATTATCCTAATTGTTGCTTCCGAATCTTTCTATACTAAGGCAATAAGTAGACAGCTCTTAACTTCGTGACAGAAAAGAGCTGTCAGTGTTTTGCATAGCTGAAGTAGTTTATTCCATATAGAGAATACCTTCAAATATTTCTGGAGGCCAGGAAAAACCTTTAAGAACTCATAATTCTCATCTGTAGTATTTGAAACAACAATGTTGGGCTAAAATTTGAGTTGTGTTCTTGTTGTCAGTGAGAAGAAGCAGGTGAATGTACTTGTAAATCTGTAAAATTCAGATGATGTGCAATCCATACTGAATCTAATCTAGTGAAATCACCAGATAACTTGGTCTGGAGGTCCAGCCCTGTCCCAGCAGACTCAGTGCTAAGGTCAGAGAGAGCTGCTCAGGGCTGTGCCCCCTCAGGACTGGGAACTCTTGGACAGAACTGGCACAGGCTCCGCGGCTAGCCTGCATCTCTGATCCACTGGACTCAAGGGGAAAAAGCCTTTCGTTGTGTACTAGCGGAGCCTCTTTTATGTGGTCCAGCCAATATACCTTGTCTCTGTCTTCCTCTTCTTGACCAGTTCCCCACAGATACGGAGATTGAACTGTCTCTCCCCAGGCTAAGCCAGTCCCATTCCTCAGCCTCTTCTCTCAGGGCAACTGCTCTAGTCATGACTCTCTTTGCACAACTACACTCTCCACACTAGGCACTGCTGGCACCTGCACAACTGTCAGTGCACCAGAGTCCCAGTGCCTTCCTTACAGAGCTGCTCCCTAGCCTGTAGCATCACCAAGGGTCCCTACCAAGCGTGGTGAACTTCGCACTGATCTGCACCTCCAGCTTGTCTTAGCTTCTGTGAATGGCAACCCAGACTCCCAGGTGGGATTTCTCTTCCACACCCCAACTTGATGTCGCCTGCAAACTTGATAATGACACACTGCATCACATCCCTCAGGTCACTGATAAAGATGTTAAATGAAGGGGTTAAAAAAAAAATATAATCTGCTTTTGACCTCTGTGTAACTAGTTTTCAGCTGTTGGGAAGCACTCCAAGAGTAGTGTAGCAATGCAGGCTTAGCCCTTGATCCATGCAGCATCTGCATATCAGATTAATCTATGTAAATACTTTTCAGTGGACAGACTCTCTGACTTGAGAAAGTTTCACCATGGCCACAATAATGAGCTTTTAGCAGTTGAGTGCTTCAGCTTCTTTAACTGGATGAGTGGAGAGAGGAGAGTGAAAACGAAGAACTTAATTGGGGCAGGGCAAGAGGGTAAAAATTCTTAGAGCTGACAATTAGTGGCACCTGAATAAAGATTTGATACTGTCTGATCTGGCCTCTTGTCAAAAGTTTTAGGATGGAGAAAGTATTTATTGCCAGTACCCAGTATTTTGGAAAGCTCAAAATGCCCTGCATTTTGTGAATTCTGTGACAACATCAAGCTAAATAAGTTTCTTGATAATTAATATCTAATAGCTTTTATAGCTTGGTTTTGATTTTACTTACTGTTATTAGCTACTTAAGTAGGTTGGTGATAAACCCAAATCTGCTAATAATGGATGACTCAGTTTAATTCTTTTCCTTAAGAAAAAAAACTATTGTAAAAACTATTGTCTATAAGTACTTACTTCAGAAGAATGCAAATCCTCTGCCATCCTAAGGAGGACGGGGGTAGGTGGGTGCAGTGAGCAAAAAACTCAAGAGACTATCATCATGCTTCATTGCTAGCAAAACCACGACAACATCTGTGATAGTCCTTGAATATACTGACACTTGCCATGTAAGGGGGTGGACAAAAGTTTGTTACTTTCTAAGCATGGGAAGTGAAATCACGAGTTCAGAATGTGGGAAAGAAAAATAAACAGATTCTTCAAAACCACCTTACTTCCTTTTTGTGCATTTTAATTGTGCTCTGAAAGTGTTAATCACTTCATCTGGATGTGTTGTACTGCATAGCAGTGTGCTTATTTTTTATTTGCCTTACCCCTGCTGAGATTGGGAACTTTGGTAGCCACATAGCTAGGTAGTGCCAGGTACCTAATGAACAAGTAGGAGATACAGTCTGTGCCATGAATAATTTATAATATATTTAGAAGCAAACCTTATCAAATAACTGTTTAAAGAACAGTAGGAAAAAATAAAGAACAAAAGCATGATTGTTTCATGTAGTTTTCTGGAGCATTACTGTTCATATGGGTCCACTTGGGAGTTCTTGGGAACTGTAGCAAGTTATAAGTAGACCAATAAAAAAAAAAAAAGAGAGTAGGATGAGCCTATGTGTACCACTATTCTTTATAAGAGTAGTATTTCCACAAATTACTTTCTCTTTTCTTTCCCTTTTATGACATGAATCAAATTATACATGAACTTCAGAAGCTGATACTAATCCTGCATAAGATAAAAGAAATACATTAAGTTTTTGTACAACTGCGCAATGTTTTCTGATTTAATTGAAAATATTTCAGCTTTCTTTCTGGTTCTTGTTAGTAACGAACAATGACTTGTTCTTGCACATTACCTTTATGATGTGTTGTGTTTCTGTTAAAGAGTTCATGTGAATGTTTTTAAAGTGTTTGAATAGGACTTAGCTTTGGAGAAATACAATGGTCTTGAGTGACAAGCTGTAGGCTTCTTTTTTTTTTTTTTTTTTTCCTAAAATGCAGATCTTGGTAACGGTTGCCAAGTTGTAAGATAGAGACTTTATATGGCTTATTCTTACGATTGCTCTTTTATTTGTAACTGGATGACTTGGTTCATTTAACATTTCCATCTTATGTGTGTATACAGACATAAATGGCAACTGAAACAAATTGAAAATAGAATATCTTCAACATTAATGTCGTTTACGCCCAATTTTGTGATGCTACACTTCAAGACTATTATTTTTATTTCCACTTCCACCGGTGTAGTTACCGAGAATGTGTCATTGATTCTCCCACTAGTTACTGAGAGTTGGAGGCCAAAGCAGTTCAACAGCTTCTTAGTTGATGCTTTCAAAGCAGATGTTTTCATCAAAAGCTCTGAAAATGCCTACAGAACATACTCAAATCCTAGCTTACCTGGAGGGAGAAGCAAACAAATATATCCTATAGATTGCTCAGTTTTAAAAGGAAATAACGATTTCTTGCATTATCTATTTTACTTTCTATACATTGGGTGAAAGTCAGTCAGTTGAAGTTGAGGGAGTGGATCTGAAACTGAACTAAGAATGATATAACTTGGAAGATTCAAGGTAGGATGAAGATTGTTATATTTGAGTAACTATATGGGGCATGATTTTCACACCACAATTTTTTTTCCCGTGAAATTAGCCAGAGTTCTGGCTTCTGAAAGTGCAAGGACAGCACTCTCTGGGAAGGGTTATACATTACTCTTGCTTGCCATATTTTTGTTTAGTCAAGGGAAAGATCTCAGCTAGGATGCCTCTGCTGCACCAAATAGTTTCGCTTTTGTATATCTGTGGTGTTGGTGTGGCCATGTAAGAAGCAGGCTGTAGATATTAGCTTATACTGAATGATATTAGTATTTGGAGTGTACTGTCTTACTTCATTTTCTGCTGTACCACTCTGTGACTTCTACTAAAATAAACCCTGTAGTAGTTAGTGCTATGACTCAGCTCTCAAAGTAACTGTAAAGCATGTTGGTATCTGCGGTTTTTCAGTAAATTAATAATTTTTAAAGTTCAGCAAAGAGAGTTATACCCGAAAAATGAGTAAAACATAGCTTGTTATCACTGAGTAGTTTGTCATACAATCATTTAAAAAAAAAACACATTATTTTGTACAGACATACCAAAGCATCAATGCTGCTGTTCTTACTTTTTTTTTTCTGACACAGAAGTATCATTTTTCCTGTATACTTGTGCATTAAATAAAATTCGCAGTAATAGAGTACGTGTAGAAAATACCTTACCTGCAAATTTCTCCTTCTTGTTACCTTTTAATTAGAATTCTTGTTACAGAATTAATAGAATAATTTATTCTTTTTAAAATGTGTAGCAGAATGAAGCACTGTGCAATGTCTGTCCCTGGTTAGCAAATGAAGCCCAAAACAGCATATGATGAATATTAGTTGGATAGTTTAATACACTACTAAAGAGGCTTACAAAGTACTGTGAGGAATAGAAAAAGTAGAATAGAAGCTTATCTGTAACTTAACATAACACACATGGGAATAATACTTAGCATTTCTATCAGGCTTTCTATTTGAGGATTTTGAAGTGCTTTGCTATACAAATGATGAATTAATCCTCAGAATAGTCCTTAATATTTTTATTTTCCCTCTTAGATCCTTCCTTATATGCAGATACTAAATTTTTTATTTAAATTTGGTTCTGAGGGCAAGAAATGAATTCTTTGTAGCTTCTTGAAATGCTGAGAGCAGCGGGAGTTTGCTCTTTAACAGAGTATTAAATACAGAACCATATAAAACATTTCATGATATGATGTGCATGCTTAATAGAGAATCCTGTAAATCAGTTTGGCTAGCTTAGCTCTGTTGTCATTTTAACAGCTGTAGGTACCTCTCCCATTTGGTGTGCAGCCATGCTCCACTCCACAGGTAGCACTCTAGGACCAGCTTCTTGAGTTGTCAGGAGTTCTTCATTCCTATCACAATGCAAAGTGAAGCTGCGAGCTAAGTGGCCAGTGCCTAAATGTTCCCAAAATCTCTAGTGGAAAACAGCAACTGGGAATTCTTGTTATCAGCCCGTTTACTAACATAAACTCCTCCTTCAGGAGCTTTCTTGGCTAAGTGGAAGTCCCATTAGAAGCACTCACAGGAACTACTCCAGCCTGCTGCGTGGGCTTTGAAACATGGTTGTTATCCACCTGCTAAATTAGAAATGGTGCCTGTTAAACAAACATTGACAGTGTGTAGCTTGCTTTTAAGTCTGTCTAATGTGTTTAGGAAATGAGGTTATAAACACCAGAAATCCATCAGGCTCCTGATTTGCAATACTCTTCCTGCTGACAGATAAGAAGCAGTTATATGTATAATCTCATAGTGATAGGATTTATTTTGTATGTCTTGATGGAGAAAAACAAATTTCTGTTGTCAGTAGAAAATGGGACTATATTGTAATTTGTATCTTCTCAAGGAAAAAAAGTAAACAGTATCCAATGAGATGAACCTTCTTTGGCTATTTGAGGGGTTTTTTTTCAGCTTTGTTTGGAATAAGAAATACTAACAATGAAGAGCTTAAAATTCTGTCCACTGTAATTGCTAATTTCTCAAGGAAAATCAAACTCTAGACACAGTTCTACCTGTAGAAAACCTGACCTGAATATAAATGAGTTTTATCTAGTTTTCTAGCAAATCTTGGTCTTCAGTTAAGGAGTTAACTTTGAGTTTTAGATTTATGAAAAGTTGCTTAAAAGTAATGTTGTCAGCAGTCTAGCTTAACAGTAGACATCGTTAACTGAAAAAAAAAAAAACCAAACTACAAAACCCAAAAGCAGCCATGTATCAGTGTTATCTATATGTCTGTTGAGATAAGGTTATGAGCTAATGAGTTAAGAAGTAACTGCAGTAGAACACTCTGCCTCTTTAACTAGAACTTCCACTATATGTTTGAACAAGGTAAAAAACTAAATACAAACAAAAAAAGTTAAATTCAGGAGAGCAGGAAGAATGAAAGCAAGAAAACTTTATTAGGTGAAGGAAGGGAGGGGCTAGGGACAAATGATGCAAAGGCCGTCAATCACTCACCACCTCCCACAAGTGGACCAATGCCCTGTTTTTTTAACTAATGACCTCCTTGGAAAACCTCTCCTTCCTCTGCCACAATTTTATTGCTGAACATGATGTTACAAGGTAGGGAATATCTTTTGGGCAGGTGGAGTCAGCTATCCTAGTTGTGTCTTCTCCCAACCTTTTGGCTACCCTCCCATCCTACTTGTCAGAAGGAATGGGAAAGGGGCAGGAGCTGGAAAAAGAGAAAGCCTTGATGTTGTACAGGAATTGTTCAGAAACAGCCAAACGTTGCTGTGTTATCAACATTATTTCAGCCACAAATTCAAAACACCATATAGGCTTCTGTGAAGGGTGTTAAGTTCATCCTAGCCAGACATAGTGCAGCCATCAACCATGCAAGTTGATTTGCACAGGAGGAAAGCTGAAGGGGACTGGATATAAAGGTTTCTTACTAATTCTAGAGATTTCCTTCATTTCATTTGCTGATGCTGTGTAAGAATGAAGTTTTAATTATAGCAACAGGAAGGACAGAAGATTCAAGGAGACTAGACTGAGTGTAAGGCAAAATTTAAAAGGTGAAAGTAACTCGAATGTGTAAAAAGTTCACTGTAAACTAAGTAAGATTAATAATTTAGCAATAATAGTTCAGTAAAGATCAAACAAGCAGACTTATTTTCTTGAGAGTTTTGTTTTACTTTTTGTTGTGTTTTCTTGTTTGTTTTTTTTTAAGAAACTTGTCTCTTCATTTCTTGGTCTTCCAGTACCTTCTTTCTTCCGACCTTCTCTTGACATGGTTTAAACCACTCTATGGAAGATCAGGATGGTCCTATTTCATGCATTTCCTTTTTTCTTTTTTTTTTTTTTCTTTTTCCCCTTTCATATCCTAGTTCTAGAGGGTATGTGAATTCTCTTTCTGGTGTCCTCTTTGTCATTATCCAGCTTGTATGCAACTGCTAAAAATAAACCTTAAGTTCTTATTTTCACTGCACCTGGTACTGATGTATTTTGCATCTAAATACTACTATTACTGTGCTGATTCAGTATCACTCTTGTTTTCTTGCAATGCTTTGTGCCTGAAGTCTTAGGTACTCCTATTTGAACAGAACTGTACTTTACACGTTTCAAGTGGCTTATGGGTCCTCTGTTGACATTGTGTTAATGTCTACTGGAAGATGGCAGTGCTAAAATACCAACAAAAAGGAGTGCATTATCATCACCTGTTGGTTGGCCAGCATTATAGATGTAGAAAAGGACTTTGTTTCTGCTTCTGAAGAACAAGGCTGATTTTTTTTTTTAAAGTTCAGTGGGTTGAAAAGCATTTCAAAATGCCTCCTTTAGAGTTACAGAAAGGAATGTACTGGTTATTTTGTTTATAATCTCAGACTTCCACCTTTTTTTTCCTAAGTGACTTTGCTGGTATCAATTACAGTGGCAAACTTTATTCTTCAACAGAGATGGAGTAGTATTTTTACATTTTCTGACTTCATAAATAAAAATCAGTGTCCCATTTTTTTCTACAAATATAAAACCAGACAGCTTACTAGTGAAACAGTGCTAGCAGTCTACAGCCGTCTTGTGTGATAGCAATGACCTGAGGTAGAGCTCCATCATAAACAAACTTTGGCAATGTAGACACAGTTTGCTGTCAGGCTCTCCTAGAGTTTGTAGTTCAAGAAATGTATCTTAGTAAAAATGTAACTCTGCCTACTGACATCTGGTGGACCATTTTTAGCAGGGGAGTTGGGCTAGGTGATCTTTAGAGATCCCTTCCAACCCCTACCATTCTCTGATTCTGTAAAAGCACTGAGGTGAAATAATTTTATCAGTTACACTGTGGAGGAGTTTGAGAGTATCTGGAATCATCTGGTCAAAAGCTGTTAGACTTTTAGTCATTAGACTATCTTTTAACAGAGTCCGTAATGTTGTGTTGAAATACAGATGTTCCTAGTAACTGTGATCTTTATTTAGACATTTCAGGTGTTCAGTGGTTTTTGTAGTAGTCAGACATGATCAAAAGGGCCTTTGAGTTAAAAAAAAATGTGGAAACACTAATTTGGGGATGTCTCAGAAACAAAAAGGTGAAGACTGCAAAGATATATGGATTTCTTAAAAAAAAAAAAAAGTTGTTAAAATTCATTCTCAAGCTACCAGTGCTAGGAGTTTTGCTCAAACAAAGAATAATCATAGAATGACAGGATTGGAAGGGACCTTTAGTCATGTAGTCCAACTCCATGCAGAAGCAAGTCAACCTAGATCAAGTCAAATAGGAACGTGTTCAGGTGGGTCTTTAAGACCTCCAAAGAAGGAAATTCCACAGCCCGTCTGGGCAGCCTGTTCCAGTGCTCCCTCACTCTCACAGTGAAANGAACTCCACATGAGGCCTCACCAGGGCAGAGGAGAGAGGGAGAAGAACCTCCCTTGACCTGCTGGCCACACTCTTCTTGATGCATCCCAGGATGCCATTGGCCTTCTTGGCCACAAAGGCACATTGCTGGCTCATGGTTAGTTTATTATCAATCAGGACTCCCAGGTCTCTCTCTGCAGAGCTGCTCTCCAGCAGGTCAATCCCCAGCCTGTAATAGTGCATGGGGTTGTTCCTTCTCAGGTGCAGGACCCTGCGCGTGTCCTTATTGAACCTCATGAGGTTCCTCTCTGCCCAACTCTCAAGCTAGTTGAGATCCTGCTGAATGGCAGCACAGCCTTCTGGTAAATCAGCCAGTCCTCCCAGTTTGGACTTGATCTCTGCAAATTGCTACTCAGTATTTTAGTACTTTTTGTTCTTATATGGAAAATAAAGCTTTTAACAAATAGGATTTTTTTTTTAGTGGGAAACTTTACAGTTTCATGATTTCTACAAGGTGAAAAGCATGTAGACTATTTCTGATGTAATGCATTGACATTTCTTGCTAGGTTAGAAGCCCAAACTCACTTGTCCAGCAGGCAGTGTCAATAAAGGCAGTCTTTAAACTACTGTGTCTATGGGCTGTTTGTCCAGTGTCTAGACTAACACTGAGTCCTAGTAACTTTCTGTTACATAGCCGTTCATGTTTGTGTCTAGTTGGAATAACTCCTGTCCTTCTAAAACACTAGAGGGCTCACTGACTGCTCTTGGAATTGCATTTTGCTTTCAATGTTATGTCCATAAACTTCCAAATCTCTGAAGCAATGATAGTCTAAAGGTATGCTTTCTTAAAAGGAAACGAACTAAACTTCATGTTTTTATCTAAATCTAGACTTTCTGTAAGACTCTAAATTAACACTTTGATTAGCAAAGAAGTGAATGAGGTTTCTTTTTAAGTAGATTGTGGTGGGTGCTCTTCTTCCATGGAAATATTTCTTAAAGTTTTGAGGTGTCAGATTACACATTTTGTCTGTTTGCTTGCCTTTTTGTATTTACATAATTTCCTAAGAAGCAATTAAACAAATATGTCTGAGTAGCTAAACTCAGAAAAATGGTAGCAAATTTGGGGAAAAAAAACAAAGCAACAGTTGTTGTTCATTAATGTTCAATAGTAAATATTATTAGAAGATAATGTTGACTGTGTGGATTAGCTTCCTGTCTTTTGCTAGGTGTTGACTAAAAACAGGGTGATCAGAGTGGTTTCTGTTAAGGACTCACACATGCATTTTCAATGCAACATGATTAAAATATCAATCAGTTGTGAAAGCTAAAGGCAACTGACAAAAATGATCTTTGAAACAAAATTCTTGTCCCGAATTGACTTGGTGTGACAATAGATGAACACTGTATCTCTTATGTAAGAGGAGGGAGCAGTGATGTGCTAGGTGAAAAAGGAAGCAAAAGGGAAAGACTATGGTAGTACTGGCTTGAGGAATTTAGTTTCTGTTACAAAATTGAGTCTTCAGGCACTTGAATTCAGACCACTTAATTACAGGTTCAATTTTTTTTTTTAAAGAGCCCTTCTGTGTGGTGTTCCCAGATTAAGATTTTGATGTGATTTTATGAGAAAATAAGCTCTGATAAAGCACAGAAAATGTCAGGTTCAGTACAGGGCAGAATTTGGCCTGCCGAAATATTTAAGAATTTGAGAATATCTAAAGCTGAGCTTGCAGGTCTGGTACATGATGGTAGGACAGAACAATATTTTCTTGAATAATATGCAAAATTAATGTAAAATATCAAGTGGTGAATTAGAAAATGTGCTGTGGCCAAATGATAAATTTGATATGATCTTGATCCCTATAGCTAGGGAATGGTAGTGCCCCATAGGCATGAAGTATGTCACTCCTTGGAGAGCTCCTAAGCCTTTTTGCAATGAAGTAAAGCAAGAGACACCATTCCTGCCATTTGGCAGATCAGATCTCATGCCATCCGTGGCCTGAGACCTTTTCAGTAGAGCCTCTTGCTCACTGCCTTTCAGCTGAGATCTGACACCAGGCTAGCTTTCTGGTTGGGATGCTCACATATTAAATGCAGCTGCCAATTTTTGCATTTGTGAAGCTGGGCCTGTAAGGGCTCCAGAGTAAATTAACTTCCCTGAATTTTCCTGCAGTGTTTATTCTCACATGTGTAGAAGAATTCTAGAAAATTTATTGTCATTCATCATAGCCTGGCTTAATGCAGATATTTAATTTACATCATTTCTCTATGTGATTTGAGTAAAAAGGAAGGAAGAAAATACAGGATTATTATTATCAATGTGTCCCAAGGTTGTTGCTTTTAAATTCAGGATTATAACCGTTGTTTAACAGAATTCTTTGACACACATAGCTTTATGAAGAGGTCTGTAACCAGGAGCAGAGCAGTGTTGTCAGCTGACAGCCTCAAGCAGTGTCTTTGAAAAGGTCTGAAATTGTCACTTTTTGTCTGGAAGATGACATCTGGTATTCCCAGCACTGCTCTGTCTTGTGGAAGAAGGGGGAGAAGGGAACAGAGAGGCAGAATCTTTCCTTCTGCTAAGTAAAGTAAGGGTGCTGTCAAGGCACTGAGCAAGCATTAAAAGTGGTGAGTTGGTAAAGAGAAGTATTGAGACCTGCTAGAGTGGCAGTGGTTCTTCATCAGACATGCAGATCTGCATGCATTGCCCTCGCTGTACACTCCCAGAAGGACAGTTTGGGCTAGATCTAACTGATTGTCATGTTATGAAGCATGAGGTGTCCTTCAGTCAACCCCATTCCCCAGCTTCTGACAAGGATGTCCTGAACTTTTACCACAGAGCTACTGTGCTGGGTTCTCTGAGGCAGTTTCCCAAGGCAGTATTTATTTGTGGTACACCTTTTTATGCAAAACCTGTTTTAATATTTTTAGTTGCAAAAGTTTTTGTCCATTTGTGTAAAATGACATGTGAAAAGAGCTACAGATGCATACAATAGCGTTTATAGTCATAGAAAATTGTATCATAATAACATAAAAATGTTTCCTAGTTGTTCTACCTGCCTACTTTAGCTTCTTTCCTCTGCTATTAGCAGAGTTTGAACCAGCTGGTTTTATGCAAGAAAGTCTGCGTCAGAATCTGAAAACTACTGTGAGCTTGATTTTCACCTTAAGAATTCCTGCTCTAGAAAAAACTTCTTTCCTCAGTTTCAGAGGTGTATGCTTGAGGGAAATAAAATCTTACTTGAATTTATATATGACACAAAGTCCCTTCTTAAAAATTAATTAATTTTTTAGCATCTTGACCATAAGCACGAAGATAATGGTTGAGGTGGATGTCACAGACATGGAATTCTTATGCTAACCATCCCACTATCACCTGTAAAACAGTGCCACCGTTACTCTATATTATTTCACTGTTCTAATGCATGCAACGTGAATTTAATTAAGCATTGAATTAAATGTGTTTAATACTGAGAATATTCTCAAGTCAGTATTTGCTGTGATTTCTTGCTAAATCAACATTATAATCCTGCTTTCGTTTCCCTACAGATGATGAAACATGCCTGGGATAATTATAAGCGTTATGCATGGGGATTAAATGAACTGAAACCCATATCTAAGCAAGGACATTCAAGCAATTTATTTGGTGAGTAGAGCGTATTTTTGTGCTTAGTGACGTTAGCATAAACCAGTAAATCAGCTGAAAAACTTATGGGTAACAAACATGTTCTTTCTACCCTCTTGTCATGCAGAGTAGTGTTTCTTGCTTATGCTTAAAAAGTAACAGTAAATAAAGGTGATGCTTTCTAGGACTTTTATTGATTCCCTTCTGAATGAGAACAAATGAAGCATGCCATTGCTGCATGATGAAGATGTAGTTTTCTTGCATTAAATATTACTCTGCCATAAACTTTCCCAATGAAGTAGAACTTATTGACACCACATTCAATAAATAGGAAACAAAAACTATAAATGGAGAAAAAAAAATCCTGTACCAGCTGTCTACAGTTCTTAGGAATTCATTGCCATTCCTTAAATGACTTGTTCATCCCCATCAGTCAGTCTCTCTTAATAAGGCTTTCACTTTGTCCTGGTTCCTGCTGGGACGGAGTTAATTTTCTTCCTAGTAACTGGTACAGGGCTGTGTTTTGGATTTAATAGAAGAATAATGTTGATAATACACTGATGTTTTAGTTGTTGCTAAGTAGTGTGTTTTCTAAGCCACAGACTTTCAAGTTCCCCATGCTCTGCCAGTGAGCAGGTGCACAAGAAGCTGGGAGGAAGCATGGCCAGGATAGCTGACCCCAACTAGCCAAAGGGCTATTCCACACCATAGAACATCATGCCCAGTATAGAAACTGGAGGGAGTTTGTTGGGAGGGACAAATCACCACTTGGGCCTTGGTCTCAGCAGTGGTGAGCAATTGCATTGGGTGTGGCACTTTTCTTGGATTTTATTTCTCTCTCTTTTTTTATCTTCCTTTTCATTGTTATATTTTATTTCAATTGTTAAACCATTTTTTATCTCAACCCACAACTGTGTTTTGGTTGTTTTTGTTTGGTTTTAGAGTTTTTCTTGTCTTGATTCTCCTTCCCTTCCCACAGCAAGTGGGTGGATTGGAGTGAGCAAGCAGCTGTGTGGTGCTTAGTTGCTGTCTGGGGTTAAACCACGACATTTTTGAGTCTATGATTTTATTATTTCCGTCTCTAAATGTTATACAATAGAGACTTAAGAACTAGTAGCGGTCATTATTTTCAATTTTACAGAATAATGAAGAATTAAAAATGTTAAACAGCATTCTTTGTGTTCAAATGCCCTCTGTTTTCCAAACAGAAAGCTGAAAAATGAGCTAATTTCTATAGCCGAGACAAAATCAATGCGTTATTTTGATTCCAACAGGAACTTAGTTTGTTTAATATTTGGAAAAGAGACTTTGAAGTGGAAACATTTTCTAAAACAGCCTAAATAGAGGCTCAAATTTTCAACTATATTTGGAGGTTGCTAAGAGACAGCAGTTGTGATTACAAAGCTAATTTTGAAAATACAACTTCTACGTTGATCTTGCTGCACTGCTTGTCTACTGGAGATAGAATTAAAAGTGGTAGTAGGTAGTTATTACACAGTTATTGTACCTTGAACATGAATTGAGTGCTTGAAACCAAAGTAGTCTGGGTGAACTTCAGGGTTAAGTCAAGCTTCTGTTAATAAAAAAATAAATGTATTTATTATTTTCATGCAAATGACTAATAGTTGTGCATTTGGTATTATATTTGAATAGTTATTTAATGTTTTCTTGGAGAACAACAAAATGGCACATAATGTCTTGAAAATGAAAATGCATAATGTAGTTTTATTTGGAATCAGAAGCACTATTAGAATTTGCAAAGTTTGAATTAGTGATATTGCATGAATTTGTGGAAAAGTGGATATATTGACTTGTGACATTTGTAAGTAGGAGTCCTGTGGATGTTGTGTGAGAATAAGTCACTGCAGCACTATTCAGCGTGAAACAGGACAAGTGTTGAATTTGAAAATAAAATTGCATTTAGAGGAGTAAGAGACAGACTTAGTCTAAATGCAGATCACTTTCTCATCATGGTCATCTAGTATAAGATCTTACTGCTGCGGAGGTTTCCTTAGAAACATCTTGACTCTTATTGATCTTGGTGGCAAATTAAAATAAGCTGTTAGGTCTCTTTCTGCTCAATTCCTCTACAGAATGCTAAAGAGTAACATATCTGCAAGAAATATTTCTGTTTCAAGCTGAAGCCACACACTTGCCACTGATCACTGCAAATTCTTTACAGCGCATACATGTAGTTTTTATTTCCTAATAATGTGCAACTTTATCTTTTCCATCTTCACAAAAATATTGTCATTTTTTTAAATAATTTACTCCAACTGAAAAGAATTCTATGATAACTATTTCAAAAGGCAGAAGTGAAAAGTCATCAGTTGTTGTCTCTCTAAATTATCTGTAACTATGTAACTTGCAGTATTGCCATTTTAATGATACTGTAACTTGTGAGCATAGTATAATTAGTCTCTGCAAGTGAGAAATAACGTTTTCTAGAGTGGAAAGTCTGCAAAGCCAAAGTACTATACTATCACAGCATTGTTTCATCTTACACATGTGAAAAGCTAGATCAGAAAAAAATTGAAAGTTGTTTTTCTTTTCCCACTCTTACCGCCAGTAATAGTGACTGAAATTAAAAATGTTTGTATTTGTCAGGGCCTGCCAGTACTTGAGTAAGAGTTGCATGTAGCACACTTTAATAATTAATCACTCTTGACACTTTAAATTGCTAATGATATTGGATAGGAACCTTTTGAGTGAACTTTAAAGAAAGGAAAATACTGTTTTCAAATCAGAGTCAGCTTTTGAAACAATGCTCAAACCCCCTACAACGGCAATAAAAATGTTAATTTTTTCAAACGTGTATAGTTTTGAATGTTAAACATAGCATAGTTGCTAATGTACAATATATGTGCATATAGACCTGAAACAAATTGGACCTTAGATTTAAATTTGCGTATTTCGTGTTTCAATACATCTGATCTTATTCCCTATGTTAAGAAAATATGGGCTGTTCTTAATTGCCAAATTAATAAAAGAAATGTGACAGCTTATGTTTCTGTGCTTTTGGCTGGAATTTTTACTTAAATGGCAAACTGAAGGAAGATTTGGTAAAATTTGGCTGCTTTGACAGAGTTTCTTCAATTTACTGATAACTGAAAGGTGACAAAACAAGTTTGCCTCACTAACTGAAAACAAGAGTCTAAGATCGGGGTAGTACTAAGTGCAATTCACGTATATCTCTGTATAAAATTTACTCTATTTTTTCCCTCAGTTGAACAAACTAGCCCTAAAGAGCAGTTCTGACAATAATAGAGAACTTTTTTTAACATTTTCAATTTATTTGAAGGGATATCCATTTTTATTTGTATGTGATGAATTTTCATTACATTAAAAAAATACAAATGCCCTATATTATTTTTCATACTTGATATCAGAATCAAAAATGTAACTTTTTTTTAAGAAAAAGCAACATTCTACTCCATCATTTACAGTCATGCATCAGTTTATGATGCTTGTTGAATGGTGAACTATTGAGAACACTGATATATAGCATGGCTTGAGGCCACTTAATTGTTCGTCTTTCCTTATCTTCATTTTCTTATATGCTTTGCCACATTTTTCTTCCATACAGATTGTGAATTAGAAAAAGAAAAGCAATTGACTTAGAGAGTATTAAGGGTCCTGGCTTCCATGCTGTAATGGACAATGCATTAGGACGCATCTGAAACTTCCATCCATGTAATGTTCTGTGTGATGTGCTTACAGATCACAAATCTTCATTATTCCACATGTATTTGTGTTGTATGTGTATGTATAAATATATATATGTATCTCCAAAATATATTTGATAACAAGGAATGTGGATATTCTGGAGAACCAAACCCCAAATTTGGTATACAAGTGATGGGAGGAAACCTCTAAGGAAGAAAACTATTAATTGCCCCAATGGATGTTGATTATGGCATCCTGGTTGTATTCTAGTTCAGACTTTTTTGGCTAAAAATATAAGTGTGCTGGATTAGCCTGATGTTCACCCAGTCATAATATCACTTCCCCTCCCAAACTGGACAGGAGAGAGAGACGGAAATATAACAAACGGCTTGTGAGTTGAGATAAGGACGGAGAGATCACTCGGCAGTTAGCGTCACGGGCAAAACAGACTCAACTTAGGAAGAAAAAGGTTTTATTTGTTAAAGAAACAGTAAGAACAGGGAGATGAGAAATAAAAGCGTCTTAAAACATCTTC
>WBNH01011727.1:30430-86417 GCA_013401255.1 Urocolius indicus | reverse complement strand
GTGCCTAGGCACCCTCCTCCCCCTCCTTCTTCACTGACCTTGGTGTCTGCGGAGATGTTTTCACATTCTCTCTCCCTGTAGCTGCTGCAGTTCTGCCACTGTGCAACAACTTCTTCTGCTCAAACATGTTATACACAGAGGCTTTACCTTCATCACTAATTGGCCAGGCCTGGGTCAGGTGTAGCGTCCAGCTTAAAATTTACTGGCCCTAACCCTGTCAGCTACAGGGGAAGCTTCTGGCAACTCTCTTTGTTTAAAGAAGCCACCTCTTTAGCCCCTCTGCTACCAAAAAGCCTGACTCAGGCCAAAACCACTACAATAAGCCGTATCTAAAAGCCTGGGCTAGATAAAGAAAAGCTTCTTTTGGCCCATCCTGCAAACAGTTTGGCCATAAGCCAGTTGTGGTTCTTAAACTATGTAGCCACATAAGCTCAGTCATAGAACTGTGCTAATAAGCTTGTTATCCATAGCGGGTCTTGCTGTGGTGACACCCTGGAAACTCACGTGGAGTTTTTCATCCTTTTATGGCTTTTTTTATTCTACTCTTCCCACCTGTCCCTGAAGCACTACTCCATTCTCTAATGTAATCTCCCCTTATCTGTACACACATACCTTTACATTGTTAGGTATTAAAGAGCATGCTGTTTAAATGGACTCCCAGTGCATTACCCAAAGATGATCTAGACTGCTCTGTGCTTTATCTCACACTATTCCCAAATGGTGGGTAATCATCCATCTTAGCTAACGATCCACAAATCTTGTTAGCAGCAGATTCTCTTTATTTCCTTCCAGATCACTGAAGATTTAGAAAGGATGTTCTGTAGATGCTGCTAGATAGTCTACTTGAAGTTTCATGTTGACTAATTTATTTTGCTTTCTCTTCAGTTAACTAGTTTGTAGGTTATTTTATATGTTCTCTTTTAACCACTTACATGGGATAAATGATTCTATTAATAAAGAGGAAAGAAAAAAAAAACCAAGTAAAATTAACAAAGAAAACCAAGTGAAGTATATGTGAGTATTTGGTCTGGAGATTTTGGTAAAGACTAGTAATGTTTCACTTCTGTAGGCTTGCACATCTGGATATCTCTTTTATCATCAAAATTCCTCACTTCAAACTGATATTTTATTAATTTCAAGTCCAATTATTCTCTACCTTGAGTATAATATCTTTTATATTATCTGCAAAATATCTGCTAATTACCTGAGGTATCTGAATTTACTGTATTGCTGTGATATCTTCCATTATCCTAGGGCTAATTCTGCCATGGTGACTGCAACTTTGCTGGCACTTTTTGGAACCTAGTGCTAACTGTTAATCAAATTTATAGCAATACCTTGGGTGTATAACAAAACAGTCCTCCTGTCCAAATATTCTGTGTCATGTGATTGTGTGTTGTAATTACTTAGCAGTAATCTTTGCCTCTTGTAGATCCTGGCTGTGTAATTCCTTGGGAGCACTGTGTAGGGACTAACATGTAATGGTAACTGTATTTAATAATTTGTAGTGTGCTTTGAGAAGCAGAGCATATATAGACTTGTGAAATATTTTATTCTTATTCTATAATAAGAAATGTTCATTTTACTTCTTTGAATCCTTTTTCTTTCCTCCCCCCTGCCCTCCCAGCTTCTTGTTTGTCTGGTTATAAATGAGCTGTTCAGCTGTACAATGCCCTTAACACTCTTAAGTTTGGATAATCCTATTGGCTGACTTAGAGTAAACTGCAATCACAAATCATAATTCTGTCCTCTAAACTCACACTTCAAAAATGCCTTCTATGTTCTTTTATCAACAATGTTGAAGTATAACTGTTCAAGAGAAACTTGACTGTCACATTGCTTTATTCTGTTTCCTGGAGCTTTCAGAATAATAGCAGAAGTTATTTCAAGTAAAGTAGGATCTACTTGAGGATACTCCCATTTTCTTCCATCTGCCTGCAGGGAGAGGTCTATGCCCCAAGTAGGCCATATAGGACAGATTCAGAAAAACAAGATCATAGAAACTGGGTAACTCAATTTCTCAATAAGGCTGAATTCTCTTCTTTTTCTTCTGACTCAATAGTGAGTTGCAGCTCAAGTACTAATCCTTAAAATTGAAAGCTTGACTGTTTAGAGGTGATGTTAGCTGTATTACAAGGGGATTATCACAAAGAATGTTATTGCATGGTGAGCCTATCACAATCCAATTGAGCAGATTAGGTTATAGGTTCTTTTTCTCTAAGTATAACTCAGTTGTAAAAGTTCACTAGAAACTGCTTTTGTTGTATGGAGTTACTAACATTTCCAAAGCCATTGCAGTAGTGTTTTTAAGCATATGTGCTCCAGCAGTTTTCCACAATCATTCTAATTTTCTCACGAGCTTAAGAAAAATACAAGATACTTAGACAAGTTAAAAGGAATGTTTTTTTTCTTTTAATTTGAGAGAAGAGTACCCAGGCTGCAAATAAGCTCTGGGAAGATACAATGTCCTTAGCAAAATATGGCACAGTTTTCTTAGTGGGCTGTCTGAAGGAGAACATTTAGATTGCTTACTTCCTTGAAAGTAGGAAAGGGATGCCCCAAAAAGGAGGGTACAAGCAATTTAGCAGCTGCTAAAACAGAAAGCATCTGCCTCTGTTAAATGTACCAAGTAACTGTTATAATAATCTAAAGTATTATTTTGTTTAAGATAATACAAATGGAAATTTTTTTCTATCTGGGAAACTTAAGTTAAACCAGCGATATTAATCTTGCTATGTGGAGGTCTCCAATCACTTCTGCATTTCATGAGGAAGCAGAAAACCTCAGTGGTAGTAAACTCAAGAATTGACTGAAATAGTGGATTTCCTATATGAATAATTTAATTCTGCTAATTTATAGGTCTACAAAACTAAGTTTACTTTTTCATCATGTATGTCAGAGGCAAGATGATAATCAAGTTCTGTAAAGTTAGTTGGAGCTGCTATTTTGTTATTCATCCAGTGCAATCAATTCCTGAATTGGACCTAATGACTTCCCCTCTTCCTTGCAACCTAAATTATTTTGCAATTCTAAATGTTTACTTCTGTATCTAGGATATTCTCTAAATTATATCTTAAAAGTAGTTTCCATTCATAATGAAAACTGCTGGAATCAAGTTCTTAATGGAAATGTGATATGTACTTATCAGCTTGTTAAAGATTTATGTACATTATTGAATATAAAAACAAAAAAAGCAATTATTTTTTTCACTCTAAACTGGAATAAACAGTCATTTCTTAGTTTATTGACTTTATTGTCTTTTATGTATTGCATTATAAAGTGAACTGTTTCATCAGTGTTTAAAAATGCAAAACCATGGCTGAAAATGCAGTGCATCAGAACTGTTCTTTAAAACTTCATTAATGGAAGTAATACTTAAGGTGTTGTGTTGTGACATGGGATTCAAAGTTAGAGCTGTGAATTACTAGTTGCCCATTTGAATGCTTATACACTCAAGTTTTCGTTGGATTAATTGTAATTGGATTCTGAAATTAGAATTAATTTAAATCAATTAACTCTAACTTAAAAGCCTTCTACTGGAAAGTAAATCACTGTCTCTTCATGTGTTTCAGGTAACATTCAAGGAGCAACAATAGTGGATGCCCTTGATACACTATACATGATGGAAATGAAAGAGGAATTCAAAGAAGCTAAGGAGTGGGTTGAAAAAAACTTAGATTTCAATGTGGTAAGTAGCATTGCTGATTAACTTTTAACTCTCTGTTTAGTCTCCAGGAGCCAGTTGAGGACTGGGTTCTAATACTGCAAAGATGATATGAGGCTACAGAATTAAGATCACTGATAGATTAAGAAAAAGGCAGGAGGCAGAAACGTAATGCTGCTCTGCTTATATGCTCTTTTTCAATCTGAGAGATTTAGGTAGCTAGGAGGCAACAAGATGGCCTGCAGGAAGGAAAAAAAGAGTGTAGTGTTTACTATTGTAAGCTAAACAACATACTTTTAATCTCTTTTTTATAGAAGAATTGAGACACTTCAAGCAGTGATATTTTAGTTACACAAAAACTTCACATTTTCACTTTGTGAAATCCTTCACAAGTTGGACTTGACTTTAGAGAAAGCTACATGCCATACGTAAGATATCACTTCCTTTGTATATTCAAGTAAAGTTGAATCCCACGAGTGAGGCTGAACTGTTGGCACAGAGCTGCTTTAGTCTTATGAAGCAACAGGTCATCACAACTGGGTGTGTAAATTACCCTATTAACTAGTAAATATGCAACTGATAGCAGAGTTCGTTATTGAAGTTTTTGTTCTAGAAAAGCCCTGAACAGGAAAGAACCTCTGTAAAAGTCAAGTAGATTGAGAAGTTGTGGTTTGGTCCATACAGAGATCTAACTGGAGTACCTCTGCTGATTGGTATTGTAAAGTAGGAAAGCATTCATTTAAAATGTCTTGTAGCTGATGTGCATAATGTAGAAACAGTTTCTGAAAGCAACTAATACATTAGGCAAAAGTCAGGATTAATTAGCTTCTCATACATGCTTGAGAATTAATTATCATTTTAAGAAGGAAGAGTTAATAAGAGTAGATATTATGGCTTATATAAGCAGCAATTCAGTGTGCATTTATGTTTACATTAATAATGTAAATATAGGATACTAAACAGTGCTTCAGAGTAGAGTCAGATGTCTGAATGACATATTACATATTATGCAGATGGGGTTTTTTTCTAAGGAAATTTTTGTAATGCTATATTCCTATCTTATTAGCTTAGGATTATTAAGATGTTTTAAAATAACAACAAAGCACCATAGTAAACAGCCAGTTTCACTTTAAAGGAAGACCCAAGCTCCACTTGGAAGAATATCATAAAGTGTTTTGGCGTGATTTACATTAAGAATACTAAAATCTTTGGATTTAAATAAATGTTGCTATACTTCGTACTGGAAACTTCATCTTATGGATGGTATTGCCTATGGTTTCAGCTCCTCTTGTTAATTTCGTACTTTCTAAAATTGCATAGCGCATGCTTCTTTTTTTTCTTAGTAGTTTTTAAAAGCTATGAAGCCTTTCAAAATGTCTGAAATTCTGTATTGCATTAGTCAATCAGTGCAACAATCCAGCAGATTTACTGAAACTACTTTAGAGAGAACACTGATACAGATCAGGAACAATATTCCCAATATTCCTGTAAATAGCTGCTTTGAGTTTGACACCTCACTAAATTATTTTCATAATACTTCGTAATTGTGTTTAATGTAACTTTACATTTAACTGCAACACCATCTTTAATGATGGACATCAGTTTATTTAATGGCTGATTTATTTGAAGCTACTCAACTTGTACTCTTCTTCAGTTTTCCACTTCAAATATCTGTTATAGTTTTAAATACTGCTTTGTATTTGTGTCTTATAGTTTAAAGTTGGAAATTACTTAACACTAAGAACAGCAGGACCCTCTCTTTTGTGCTGAAATCAGGCAATACTTGACATTTTCTGCATTAATGTCTTGTTCACACATACTTGCTTCTGTTTTAGAAACCTTTCTCCCATGAAAGTGGTTTAGTTTTCAATAACTGACACACTGACATATTTTTAAGTGTTATTTCTTGGGAATAATATAAAACGTGGTTCTGTTTGATGTTTCTGGTCATTTCCTGGGTAGTGGCTGTTTATTCAGCTTTTGGAGAGGCATGTTAGTCCTTTATTTGTATAAGTAGGATTAGTTTTCTCTCCATTTGTTCTTAGAACTCTGCTTTTAAAAATCTGAAATCTTCTTTAAGGTGTTCTTTACAAAAATAGCTGGGACTTTATTCTGTAGAAGAATCTTTTTTCTCCATGTTCTATGTCAATGCAACTGGATGAAGCAAGTTTTCCTCTCTAGAAATTTTTAATATGTCAGACCATCATTATATGTGTTGAACTATTTGTACAGCACTCTTATCACCTGGTCATAAAAGTTTCTGAATGTCACTTTGTAAAGTAGGCACTAGTTTATCCACATAAAGATGACTCCATGGGACATGACATTGTCTATTCACATGAACTAGTTGTCCAGGTTACTCTTGTTTACCTTTCTGAAGAAAGCAAACTGTGTTGATCTCAAAGGAAAACTCTAAGTACGTACATGCCACTTTTCTCTGCAAAATTGTGAATTTTGGTAAAGTTGTAAGTGGACGCGTTTGGAAGCTTCCCCTTTTGGAGTGTAACTCACTGAGGCTATTTTTCTTACTACCAGAGCTGGTAGCCCTGTGATTTTATAACTGAGATATCCACATTGCAATGCTCAGAGTTTTTTTCTCTCTGCTGAAATTCCATGTATTTGACACCTTCCTGAAGTTTCAGCCAAACCAAGTAGTCCTTCAGGAATTAAATTACATGTTCTTATTCTGTCAGTATTTTAAGAGATTTAGACATAGTCGTGCCTTTGGAAAGGGTCGATAGTTACAGTGGCTAAAGCCATGGTCTTTCTGTCATGGGTGTGTGCTTTGGTTTTCATTAAATCACTTCATCTCTATGATAGTTTTATATTTGCTCTTCAGTTAGTATACCTGAGGATTTGACCTCCACGCTCATACTGCGCACACACACTTTTTGCAGTGCTCATCCACACCCCTACCCAAGGCTGCAGTGGGCCAGATTGTATATCAACACATTGCAACAGTGTAAAAAGGTGCCATTCCTTCAGGGGATCACTAGGAAGCTTGGCTGTTTCCTAGCTACAGCTATGCATTGCTGTGTAGCTCTCTGTTTTTATTTTTTTCATTATTTGCTTTAGGATCTGCACACACACAGAGCATTCATAGCTTTCTGAAAGAGTTTCTGTACCACAACTCAACTTCTGCTTCACATTGGAGAGAAAAAAGTTATTGGTCTCTGCAGTGCAAGGGGTGAGCCACAGTGAATCCATATTCAGAGAGACTGGAAGAAGGATCTTAATGAGATGAATGAAGGAAACAGGAGTTAGGGCGCAGTGGTGCAGGAGCTGAGCCACTTGGCACAGCAGTAGAGGGTTAGTTAATTATTGGAACTGATATTGCTTCTACATCAAGACACAGCCCAATTTGTTTAGATGCAAAACTAACTGTCCCTCTCTTCATCAGCACTGCCATGGTCCTTCTCCGCAAACTATACTGCATACTGGAAACAGCCCTTGGCCTACATAGTGTCCTAAAGCATGCCTGGACATTGGCTGGGACAACAGAGGCCCAAACCAGACCAGAAGGTGCTAACAATTAAATAGCAGGTGGGACAGTGCTTCAATTTATGCCCCGACCCACTGATCAGCTATCTGATGTGGGTATAGGCAGCAAAGACCAGAATGGGAACGAGGTACAGAGCAGGAAGCCATGCGCTTGTTGGGAGAAGAAGATGGTTTCTTCTACCAGAAGATATGTCTAAGATGAATTTGGTTTCAAGCTAAACCTTCTTATTGGTGATTAGTGAATTTTGCTTTGTTTGCCTCATCCCTCTTTATTTTTGGTCAAAATGAAGGATGGCAGGAAGTAATGATGGCTTGGTTAAATGAAAATGGCAGCAGACTGGGCAGTAACTCTATGTGGATAGAATTTCATTGACTTTAGTTGACATTTCGCACAAGCACTGACTCATCATGCATTATCTGTCTTACCACAGGTACCTTCCCTTTTTAACTGATGGATCAGTGTAAGAAAGAGTTGATGATGTGCTGTGAGGGAAAGTATGAAGAGTGTTTCATTATTTGTTCTTGAATTTACATACTGAATGTTGAGGAACCACATGAAGAAATGGGAGCGAGACAGCAGGAATACATTGAGAATTGTGTCCTGCCAGCACTCTTAAGCAAAGCTATTTACAGAGGTCAGTCAGTCACCATATATGATTTTTGTAAGCCACCTTAAAGCCTGAAAGGCTTACTTAGCAGTTCTGATTTCTGTCTTTGTACTTGGCTTTGCAAATATGAGTGTCTTTCAAAGTGACTTTGTATGCAGCTTCATGCAACATAGAAGTTTTTCATATAATGCATCTATTGAGAACTTAAAAAAAGTGGAAAAAGTATAGCAACTTGAAATTATATTTATCCCTACTGATTTTCCAAGATCCCAAAATAGCATATATTATTTGGATATAATTATTAATGCTTTCAGCATTTATCTTTAGCTTGAGTCTGTCTGTAGTCTGACAGTAACAGACAGACTTTTAGAATCCAGATTATTTCAAACTTTGACATTTGCAAATTTAAATCCTGCCACTTTCAAACTGTAGCTATACTGATTGACTTGTAATGATTTAACAGTCCATAAATGAATATAAGGGCTTGGAAGTAGATCAGGTTTGCTACTTTATTCTTGGTGGCATTTTCTCTTTTAAAAGTTTCCTATTAGAAAAATTTGCAACATGATAGTCTTCCTATTAAAGAAAAGGGAAAAAAACCAAACGTGGGAGGTGAGTGTAAATGAAGTTCAACTAAACATATAAAGGGTCTGTGAGGAAGCCAACAAAAGCCAGCAGTTGAAAATAATTCTCTAATTTGTGTGACTGTTTGTTTACTGGTTTCCTACATAACTTGTTAGTACATTCTAAATGCCAGACTTCAAAGTGACTTGAGTTTGTTTTGATTATGAATAAGAAATTATTTTGATAGACTAAGAGATCCTGTAAATTTTGTTATACAGTGCAGTTCTTTTGCTGCTAGAGTTTAATGCCTTCAGCAACACTTTATTTTTGTACCTGTTTAAGATCTTACAGCTTGCTATGTGGGGACTTCAGTAAGGTTAAATGGCGTGGTACGCAATAACTGGACAGTAATACTTGCAACATAAAGATTGCTAAAATTGTTTCCCTTATCTATGGGAACTGAGTATTTTAGCAAGCTGCCACTAAATTTCATTTCTGAAATGAGTGAAACTTTTTTCTCAACAATTGGAAGTAATTAAAATGTTGTTTAATTCTGATAGCTTAAAGTGAGCTATTGTAGTACTCTTTGTACTTCCTGGGCTGCTTGAAAATGCTAAGATTTGTTGTTCTTCCCAACCTTTGTGCTTTAACAGGGGGATACTATTATTTTGTAGTAATAGTAATTACAAGTTCCTCTCATTTCACTTGAAATGTGAGCCCTTTGGGTCCATATTTTTTAGTCGAGCATGATGTGCATTATTCAGCATTGTTGGATGTAGGGCCCCAGCATTCTCTTGCACAGCTTGTTAACCTGCACAATACAGGCTGTTTGTGATGATACGGTATGGTATGTGGGTGTGGGGGAAGTCGCTCTGTTCCTTGTACATAAGACCAATAAATGGAAATGCAGATGAGATGACTGAAGTTTTATTATACTCTTGATGAGATGATTACAGGAGAACTGAAGGAAACAGTTTTGAAAAGACTGTGCAACAAAGAATCTAAACAAAATTATTTGTTAGTACTTTTGGTCTTATTTGGATCTTTATAAAAATAAAGAGAGTAAGCACTTTACCAAAAATTGATTATTGTGAATAAATTCATTCACATAAAGAGCACACAGTGTTTTCTCCAATTGATCTATGTATGGCAGAGCAAGTACCAGTGCTGATGAGTGTTAGGTGGAAGAGAATGATAGAGAAAAAAATCTGGGTTGTATTTCAAATGTTGTGTTTGTTAAACGAGGGGGATGTCTCATAATGAAACTTGGACAGAATTTGTTTTGGTCTTCATGTACAGGTTTGTGGAAAGGAAGAGATGCAATGAGGAAGCTGTGATCCAGAAGGATCTGAATGCTAATTTTTGGGAAGCTGGAGGAGTTCCACAGGAGAAGGGCCTCAGGAGACTCCAGCTGACAGTACTTTTCTTATCTGAACAATGCTTTCAACATTAAATTCAACCTAGTAGAAACTTAACAGTTTACCAGTTGTAGACTTAATCTTCCAGTTTAAGTGGAAGGGTGAGGAAAGTGAAAAGGTGAAGTGCAGCTTGAGTTCAAGTTGGCCCCATCACTGATTGCAAATAAGACACAAATGGAGAATAATTAATTAATTAATGTGACTCTTTTCACTTCTGGGTTTTTTTTTTTTTCCTCCTGTTTGTTAACATTTGTTTTTTGAAAGTGATGAGATTCCTATGGTATAGTCAGCTTCTCTTTCAAGGAGATAGTTTAATAGGTCTACTAGTTAAAACCATCAGGTTCTGCTGCTTCATGAGTGTTTCTATGTATTTAGCAATGGCACCTCTTAAAACCCTTTATTTCAGCATTTCTCTTGTCAAGAAAGAAATGTGGTAACTCGGCTATTTCATCCTTTGACTTGCTTATTTGCGTAATCCAAGTTCGAGAATAGTAGTCTCCACCAAATGTAAATAGGTTCCCTTTGGTGTTATGTCTCTAGCCAGCAATGCACAGTATGTTACATTTGGATACAAAGGATATCATTTTGTCAAAAAATAATTTTGTCTCTAGAGGCTAATCAAGAAAAACAAATTAAATTCCATGAAGGTGTCGCAGTTTTGCTCTTGCACCATGTAATGGATACATACATTACTTTTGTATTTCTATTTCTCAAAGTACAGTGAACAGCAGACATTGTCTGAATTTTGTATCATACTTGGACTCATTTATGATTCACTTACCATTCACTGTTTGATCTTGTGATAAATTATTGATCGTATGTAAGATGAAAGATGAAATTACTCACATACTTCAATTAACATAAAAGCCGTGGAAGTAAAACAAAAATGTACTGTTCTCAGCATACATATCACTCTCCCAAGCATCCACATACTTTCAGAATTCTTTATAAAAGAGAGATCTTGAAAATTAGCACCTAGATATGGGATTGCATAGGAAAAATAAGAGCTTAACACAGACATGTATTAACAAAGGTATTTCAGATTTCATCGTCCACACCACATGGTCATGCAGTCCAATGTCGACGTTAGTGAAAATATTGTAAAATTAGAAATTATGTCTGTCCAATTGATCAGAGACATCTTATATACTTGAGATCTTACAAAAAGAACACTGTAGTCATTTTAAAATAAGCATGTCCAGAAATTGCAGAAATTCCATTAGATATAATGGAATTAACCATTTCTCAGACCTGTTACATAGTGATACAACAATGATTTGAAAGAGAATGCTAAACTTGAAATAAAAAATTATTCTAGCCTCTTCAGGTGGTGAAGTAAGTAGAAGTTTAGGGAAGTGCAGATAAAGTTTTTTCAAATGTATTTTGACCTGCTAGATGGGTCATAAGATATTTGTGAACAGTCAGAGAAAAATAAGAAAAAACATTGCTTACTGAGGATTTGAATTTTTAGTAGAAATATACAGACTTCTTTGTAAAAACTGTATGTAGATGATGATTATAAATATGAAAAGAAGGTAATGATCAGGGTGTGACATCTTAAATATGTAATACAAAATAATTTAAAATACATTTTAGAAATCAAACCAGAAAGAAGGGTAAAGATATAGCAGAAATCTGCTACTTTAGGACATAGTCACTTTTTAACAGACTACTTCACATAAACTTTGCATGTGGAGATAAATGTTTCTTTGACAAGACATTATAAAAAAAATTGTAACTGTTGTGAAAATTGCTAGAATTCCTGTGCTTTGTGATAATACTGCTAGCCTGGTACGATAAGTTTTATAAAGCTTTCAAGCTTTCAAAATTAGTGAAGTATCTGCCCATTTCATTTATTGTATCTGCTCCCAATGACTTAGTAAAAGACAAAAATTTTGAACAAAGGTTCAAAGACGTATGCAAAGGAAGTGCTGGAAACCTGCTAACAGATCCTCAAAGATCACCACTTCAGCAAATATTCAAGATTATAGTGCAATTAATCATTGTGGTTTGATAGTAAAATCTTTATTTACATTACTTCAAAGTCTTCTTTTTGTCTGTAACTGAATTCCAGAAGCAGATGTCAGTGCATGCATAGCAAGCTTTACTTAAAGTGTCTTTGCATTCCTTGAAAGACAGCAATGGTAGCCATATTAAATCCAGAAAGGCACACGTAGGGTTCTGGAGACAGAATATTCAGCTCGTATATCACTCAGTTTATTTCAAGTCATTCAAAATCTGAAAGTAATTCAATCTTTACAGGAAGCACAAGTGTCTGCAATATCTGATTAACTCATTTCCTTGTCTAATACCTACTACTTTACAGCTTCAGCTTTCCCACTTCAAAGTAAAGTTCTTCACGTGTACTGAGGCCCATGATTGGAATGGAAAGAACCTGCATTTCTAAAGAAGATTCTAGAGTAAAATATTATTTATAGGAATTGAGACTAGCTCAAGTTCCAGGGAAGAGATGCTGCCTCCATTACTCTTTTAGTCATCCTTTCTTCACTCAGATCAATTCTCTACAAGTTGTTTTATGCTTGGATTTCGTTAAGGTGGAATCCTTTTATTGTTATTGAGTTCTTATACAGGTAGCCTACTTAGCAGGTAAACAGCTGTTCTGTCTGGTTAGTTTGGGTTTATAGAGGATTTACATATTTTTTAATATCCATCTCCCCAGGTTAACTATGTACCGTGGTATAACAAATAGAAATGCACAGAAATGGCACTAGTTAAAGCTGAGTACCTGTTTCCAGTTACTTCATTACTGGATTCAGTGAGATAATGAGTGAACTCTTGGAAGCAGAAATATAAGATTAATTTTGGAAACAGAAATTAAACATTCTTTCTGGTTGTGTTTTTTGTTCATTTGTAATTTCTGTCAGAGAGAATAAGAGTAGACCAGTATTGGGAGAGCAATGACTAAGGAGAAACTACACTCTTAGTCCAGTTAAAATAAACTTGGAAAAATGTTGTGTTCTGAACAGCTTGAGATAGATGTGAGTTTTCAATAGGCAGATGGGTGTCATGGCTTTACTTTGCCTGTTTGAATTGAACTCATATGTATTAAAACAAACTGTATGCACATACACATACATATACTATGTGAATTGTATAATGAGAGAAATTCTGTGAATGAAATTCTGTCTTCAGTTTTTAGAGGGAGCGGTGTAGAATAGATTTTAAAAGAGAAAAGTTGAATGGCTGAGGATAAGTGGACAAGCACTGTAGCAAGTCTGTGCCTTGTTTTTGAAGTCTGTACCTTTACAACTGATGAAATACTGGACAACTCTGCAGTATGTCTAGCTACTTTTCTTCAGAATGCCTTGCAAACTGAGAAGCGTGAAGTAATATTTTTTTAATAAGCAACCTAATACAATCTCTCCTCTCCAGTAATGAATGACAGGACACAAGAAGATGGGTTCAAGGTGTGCCAGGGGAAGTTTAGATTAGACATTAGGAAGATCTTTTTAACCAAGAGGGTTATTGAGCATTGGAACAGCCTGCCCAGGGAGGTGCTGGATTCACCATCCCTAGAGGTATTCAAACGACATGTAAATCAGATGGAGTGATATGTTTTAGTTTAGTGATGGGCCTGGCAGTATGAGATTAGTGGTTGGACCTGATGATCTTAAAGGTCTTTTTCCAACTGTAATGATTCTGTGTTCTGTGTGAGTTCTGTGCTCTTCTGCAAAGGCAGCTTGCTAGAAGTTAAAATCCATAGAAAACAGGGAGAAACTTCTACCCTCCTACACAAACTGGCATCTGAACATTTAAATTGGAAAAGTAAAAAAATAAACCAACAGCTTTTTTTTGAAGTCTTCAAGGCCTTTGAAGAAAATCCTGTAGCTCTGCCATGAGTTGATTTATTTTAAATACAGCTCTAATATATGTCAGCAAATACAAAGATGGAAAAAGAACTCAATAGAAGCAAGACCAAACTAGAACACATGAAAGTCAAACATCTTATTTACATGTCCAAAAGTTTAGGAAATTGGCTGCTGGGTACCATTTTTATACAGAAATTCAAAAATATATAAACTAGTATTACATTAAAAAGCAAAAATTAAGAAACCTCAATATATTAGCTTTGTGACTGAATGCCTCTGGAGTGGATTGAATATTATTGGTTGGAGTAAAATTGGAACTGACTGTGAAGGCAGAGAAGAAATAGGCATTGAGTTTTGAGGCAGATAATGGCTAGATGCATACTGCTCAATACAATAAACCTAGTCTTTATCCTTGGTTAAGACCAGACCAGCTTCGAAAGGGCTATCACTATAACAGTGAAAGGTCATCTGCTTTGTAACGAATATGTCATGATTACATTTTTATCATGAATATCTAATTGTTTCTTTCTGATGTTATCTCCCATTTTACAATAACCTGCATTTATACTGAAGCAGGAAAACCCTTGAGGTGACATTTCCATCCAGAACTTCTCACATGGTGTCTGAGAAGAGATGGCATGAGGGGGGAGGTACTGGAGTTATGAAGTCTGTGAATAGTTTTTTGCATATGAGTGCTGTATCATCTGCAACGAAGTACTTAAATATGTTACCTTCTGTCCAGGTGGAAGAGATGAAAAGTTAAACAGAATGAAGATAGTGGGAAGGGTATTTTTTTAATGTGAGGAAGAAGAGGAAATAGTTTACAATGCTTTTAATTTTACTTATGTTGCCTTTCCTTGCATCTTCTTTATTTTGCTATTTAGAGCTTTTGTAGGTTAATACCTTGATGAATATCAAAAAAGATAAAAGCAAACAAACAACACTGTACAGAAAAGTACCAAAGAGTAAAACTATATTTTTTTATTTTAACAGAACGCTGAAATTTCAGTATTTGAAGTGAACATTCGTTTTGTTGGTGGACTGCTTTCAGCTTACTATCTTTCAGGAGAAGAGGTAAGATATTTCCACACAGTTTATCAAAAATATCATAATCTAGACATGTAGTTAACTTTTAGTTTAATAATGTTATTTCTCAAATTAAACGTGTTTAAAATGAGCTTGTATAGCAGAGACCAGTCCACTTGATTCTATTACTGTTGCTTTGTATAAATTTTAGTCTTAAGTCTCTCCTTCTTCATGCAAGTGTTAAGCGATTTGGAGTTTTTTTCCTGAATGAAACTATACCAAATACATTCCTATCATGATTCCTATCGTGCTTGAGTGTGTAATTATGGAGTTCTGTGCTATGGTAGAAGTAGATTTAGTGCATCAGGTTTCTGATTCACAAATTGGTTTTGAGCATATCCTTCAACTCCTACAATGGATACTTCTTTAGGCCTTCCTGAAGCTGAAGCTTCCACTCACATGGGAAAGACAGGTTAAGAGCAAAGAGGTAATTGGTTAATCTTATACATGTCTTTAAAGCATTGTCATTACGTCAGTCTGTATTGCCTGTCATGGTTTCTGGGGAGAATGAAGAAGGAATTCCATCTAAGAGTGTAGACTAATGAAATTATTAGATCTACTTACAAACAGGAGCAAACTTTTCCAATATAACCAATTGCTGCATTTTAATTAACCAGTTCTGACAGAAGCAGAGGATGGTTCTTGGTAAAAAATGACCTGGTAGAAGACTGCATGTGAGTCTCTATATCAAGCAGCAATTGTCTGCCAAGAAATGCTCAAACCATTTGTCATCAGTGCTGTTGATTTCATGTATATATGTTGACAGATTATATCTTTTGTCTGTTAATGTGCAGTCTCACTTGCAATTAGTGCATATAGTTTCTCCTAAATAACACCCTAGTCATTGCTTCTTCATCTTTAGACAGGCAGTTTTACTACCCCGTCCTGGACTATTTGAACATTGGTATTCAAATAAAACTCTTGTACAAATGAGATAAAAAAACATTTAAAAGAAAGTGTTTTACACAATGGATAATTAAGTAGAATGCTTTGCAGTGAAATATTGGTAAAACTGGATGCTAATGTCCAGTCTAAAAATGGACTCGTTAATGAAAGTAAAATAGGCTCTTGAAGGCAAAGATAATATATATGGTTAAGAAGTGTTCTAAGCTCTTCTAGTCTGAGAAAGACACTGTTCATATTTGCCACTGGTTTTCATACTATGAAAGACATCTGCTATCTGAGCCAGAATGATGTTCCTAAATTAAGGAGTTGTCCTCATGTCTTAGAGAGTGCAGCTCAGTATGCTCTGCCTTTATCAGTTTGGGGAAACTTCTCAGTTCGTCTCCTAAATGCACTGAAACAGTAGCCAGATGCTGCCTATAGGAAAGGTGGGATGCAGTCATTCTGAGGATAGAACAGCCATGCAGAAGCTTGAGGTTGCCTGTGCTGATGGGTGTGAAAAGGACTGAGGGCTCCCAGAGGCTGCTTGCCACCAAAGAAAACATATTTTTACTCACCTATTAGTCCATTATAGTAGTGGGTGTTTCTAAGGAGGTTGTTACCTGAATGAAGGCTATTCAGAGGATTAAGCTTTCTCAGTTAAAAGCTCATTTAATTCTTTATCAAATTAACTACTTAAAAGGCTTATGTTTGCTGTGCTCACTTATCAATATCCTAATTAAAGATAACTATGTTTCAGTAAAAGGAGTGACAGAAATAATTATTGTTTGTACTTCTGAATTACATTTTCGTGGGTAATGAGCCAAAGCTGCAACACATTGTATGTTCCATAATTGTTTATAAGTCTGATTCTGATTTTAAAATATCCTATCATACTGAGTAGTTCCTAAAACATACTGTTCACATAATAGTTCATTTACATAAAGGAAGAATAATTCTAAAGAATTATTCTAAAGAATAATTCTAAAATTTAAAAAATTGAATACTTTGTCAATAATAGTGCGGTGCTTACTTGCAACTAGATCTATGAGATGCTTCCTATCAAACTTCCTACAGTTTTTGCAGTACAAGTATTAATATGAAACACCTAGAAGTTATAGAGGTATCATCCACATTAAGTCCCATTTTTTATTGTAGGATTGCTATTTAAACCCAAGCTAGAAATAATTCCAGTCAAATATCAAACTTCATTTGTAAAACAGGTACAATTACTAGAAAACTTGATTTCAAGATTAGTAACTTTTTTAAGACTGCTCTTTTTTTTTTTAAGTCATTCATAATAATATTGCATGTGAATGCTCCCCTGGTATTTTTCCATGAGTTTAGTGGCTGTAAGGGATTATTGAAAATAAACATGGCTTCTTTAAATAACTGCTAGTGCTTTATGATTTACATATGGTTTTGTTTGTATGAAAGCATCTGGAGGAGCCTGTATTGCAAACTTTCTTGATCATTTTGTTTAAATTAAACCTGAAATCATTAGTTCACTTGCGATTTTTCTTCTAAGCAACTTGATATATGTATTATTGGGGTTTTGTACTGGAAAATGTCTAGTAAGGGAGAGACTTGTTTTCCAAATGCTTTCTGGTACTTACTAGTCTGATGTGAAATTCTGTATTGTGTGCAACAAATCTCTATTCTGTGCACCCAGGTAATTTTTTTCCTCTTGCTTAAAGAATTCTTTCAAATGTAGTCATAGAATGAGATAATTTGTTAACTTTTGGAGGAGGACAGCACTGCACCTTTTAATATCAGCTAAGACCTTCCTTTGAATAAATGGAGAGGACAAACATTTCTGAGCACTGTAATCTTCTCTGTTGGGAATAACTGATACTGGTGATAGAACTTGTGGTAAGTATATGGCACTGCTTTTGGAGAATACATAAGCATAAGTACTGATATGATTAGTCCTTCTAGATTGCTGATAGCTGGTTCTTACAGGTATTGCTGAAGCTGTGTGAGAAGGGGACTGTTTTACTTGAAGCTTGGATCTGCAGTCAGGGTATACATTGCATAGTCAGAAAAAAAAGAGCTTTTAATAATTGCTGTTTGTAGCAAAATAAAAAGTAATCCCAGAGTGAATAAGGAGCATGTGAGTTTTAGACCCAGCTGGTAAGTTCCCAGATTACTTTGAAGCTTTTCAGTTTTTTTTAATGGGATGAGTAATTTTTTTTCCCCCTCAGAGTTAAAATATTTTGGATTCAGCACCTGTTCTTTCTGCATAGTATAACCTTCTCTTCTGTAGGACTAAAGATAGCTATCTTCGCTGAAGAAGACAAAATAAAGTTGATAAAGATGTTCATGTTGCCATTTGTTTCCGTGGCATGAGGCAGAAATACAACAGATTCTTTTTTTTTAACTTTGTCTATATTATAGAATCATAGAATGACAGGATTGGAAGGGACCTTTAGAGATCATCTAGTCCAATCCCCCTGCAGAAGCAGGTCCACCTAGATCAGCTCACACAGGAATGTGTCCAGGCGGGTCTTGAAGACCTCCAAGAAAGGAAACTCCACAACCCCTCTGGGCAGCCTGTGCCAGGGCTCCCTCGCCTGAACAGTAAAATAGTTTTTTTTCTTATATTTAAATGGATTTTTTTTGTGTTCCAGTTTCATCCATTACCCCTTGTCCTCTTGCTAGCTACAATAGAAAAAAAGGATGTTCCAGCCTCCTGACATCCACCATTTAGATATTTGTAAATATTAATAAGATCCCCCCTCAGTCTTCTCTTTTCTAGACTAAACAGCCCCAGTTCCCGCAGCCTTTCCTGGTATGAAAGATGACTCCAAGGAACACGTTTATCCTGATCAGGACAAAGGAATAAAAACTCACAACAAACTGTTCTTTATGATGATAAATGTTGGACTTTCTAAATTTCATCCATTACTCCCTACCAACTCTTAATTAGAAGTCAAAAAGTAAGGGAAAAAAAAAAGTAAAATAAGTGATATCACCTTTCTAAATACAGTTTATACCTGCATACTTGATGATAATGACCACTAGTCTGTCTTCAGACCTAATCATTGCCCACTTAAAACAACCATCCATCAGTGATGCTAGTGATGTCTTACTAATGAGGAGAAGACTTTAAATAATGATGCAGATGCAATTGATCTAGAGCCTTTACCAGACTGACCACACAAAACATTACTGACTTCATAGAGTGCCAAGACATTCCCTGGAATTTAGCTGTAGCTATTTTTATCTGTCTCTCTTGTTAGAGGTCTCCCTCCACTAAGAATATTTAAATTCTATAAATGCAAAAAATATATGCTTCATCATTTAGCAATCTTGAATAATAGGAGGATGAAGTTTGTCACCTATAGAATGGCACTGACCTGTTTCTGCAAATCAGGAATGTAAGTTCCAATATCGATGACTTGGGGATCTTATCTCGCCAGTGTGAGAATTGACCACATGTTTTGTCTCCAACTTACTTGCACTTAAAGTGACACTAATTAACAAGAGGAGCTTTATATCTTGGAAAACTGATTTCTGATGTTATTAGAAACTCCAGGCATATTGTATGAGCTTGATCACTGTTGCATGAATGCCACTCAGCTCCTTCTTAAGCATCTTCACAGACTGGCAATGGAAATCCCTGTTCGGTAGAAACTAGAAGACTGCAATTGCTTTTAGTTTTCTGCACCCTTGTTTTCACATTTGGGTCCTGCTTGCCACCTACCATCCATCTGCTGTCACTTTAAGTGATATATCAGTATTTCAGTGGTGTCATGTTTTAGTTCTTTTAGAGCTCCGAAATGATGATTTGTTTCATTTTTTTAAACTCCTATATCTCATAGAATCCTGGGGTCATTCAGCTTGGAATAGACCTCAAGAGTTCATCTAATCCAGTCTTAATATTGGGACAGTGTCTTAGACTTGTCCTTTTAAGAATCTCCATACATGGCAATGTGCCTAGGCTCATCAAGACTGAACACTGGAGCAAATTCAGCTTTCCTGCAATGGTTCTGTTTCATGCACTGTTCTCTTTTTAAAAGAGACATCTTAATTTTTCCCCCTGACTCTCTAGCGAGTCTCATTTTTCTTTTTTTTTTTGTTTGTTTTTTTTTAACTTTAACAACTTTTTCTTCAAAAATTACTTGTAGACTGACTTAATAGTTTTTAATTTAACTTGTCGGACATCATCAGCTTGTGTATTCCTAAATTGGACATAATATACTTTTACTTTCAATTGCCTTCTTCACAGTTACACCAAAAGAGTATTTTGACTTTGAACATCATCTTTTATCCTCCAAATTATCTCCAAGCATTTGGCTCTTCCTTTCTAAGTTCTTTTGCCAAGCTTAAACATTACGAAAGTGAACCTGTTGCTTATAACAACATGTTGAATTGGAGCATGTGGCCCCTGTTAGACTGTAATATGTCAAACTAAGTCACTAGCTACTTTTTGTCTTACAGAGTTTCTGCAAGAAGCTGTCATTAAGTGTATAAAAAACATGTTTTATATCTGTTCTGATGTAGCACTTAACAGCCTACCCAGGGAAAGAGGAGGATGTAAAATCTCTTCTGTTTCCCATAATCACAGCCTGTAATCTCCATTAGTATTTCAGTCTCTTCACCACTTTTAATAGATCTAATGCTATTCTTTTTCTTTTCTAGCTGCCTTAAAGTGTAAAACAGAATACAGAGTCCATAGAGATTCGCCTTCTGGAGATAACCTTGACTCCTAAGATTTTCTTTTATGGAGGCTGTTCTGCTGCTATTGCAAGCAGCCTGCCCTTCAGTCTTCTATTTCTGTCTCTTTAGGTTCCTGCAGTGCAATTACACTGTCACTAGTGATGAAACCCATCTCTGTTAAGTAATTTCTGTACTCCAAAAGCTTCATCATTCCCAATACTTCTTTCCCCTTTCTCCCAATGCTACTTTCTCAGCTGCTCCATGCAACTCTACCTCTCATGCTGTCTCCACATATTAAAAAATGGTAACATAGATGCCGGATTCCAGTCTTGTACTTAATTCAAATTCTGCTTCTTGGTTTTTCTTTCCCTCCTCTCCCCCTCTCTCCTTTAGAGTCACTGATACCACATTACACATACCATGACTAGGAACTCTTTGCTCTAAGTACCTGAAGCCTAGTGGAGCCTTTGACACCTGTACGCCAGGCACACAATCTACTGCCATCACCAACAATTTTTGTCCCACACAATAAATATCTTCAGATTATTCTACTAACATAAAGTGAAAATAGTGTCAATTTTCATCTGTTCAGTGAATTGCTGTGTGCTACAGTTCAGCAGTGGGTACATTTCCACAGCAGGGGGACAGAGAAGCTACAGTGATAGCCTACTGCAGATGCCATAACTACACCTACTATGAAACCAGGAACCCGAGCCCTGATTTTGCTCCGAGAAACATGAGCTTGGAACTCTGACCTGTACAGACCACATGCTTCACTTTTAGTAGTTTACCTTTTGGATGAGTTGGTTTCGGAAGTTTCTTCAAAACAACAAAAAAAATCTCCACGGCAAACTTTATTTGCGATGTTTTTGCATTCATACCTTGACTTTAAAAATAACTAAACCAAAAAGCTTTATTACTCACTACAGTAATTTTAACAAAAATCCCTGCTCACTTCCAGACTACTGTAGTCTGATGCTAAAGCCAGTAAACTGTTGGAAGGGAGAATGGATGATAATGAGAGCTAAGTAATATCAGATTGTGATTGTAACAGCTGGTGTGTTTGACATGAGCTCATGAGCTGTATTATTAAGTAGAATTCTAGCAGATGAGAGGAGCTTATTTGTTTGTTCTGAGGATTTGGCTCTCAACCAAGATCCTGCAGTTTCACTTGATTGTGGTTCTACAGAACAGTTGGAGAGGGCACGTCTACCAGAAATACTAATGTAGGTGCTTTCTTTTTGAGCAGAAGCTCTTGATAGATCCAAAAGAGGAGTTATTTGCATGTGAGGTAATACACTATACAAAAGAAATGATAAAGTATTAAAAGTCTGTCCAGAGTCACTATGCCTCTGCAGAGAAGTTTAGTTTCAAAGACATTTTTCTCTTTAATTTATCCCCATATTCAGTTTTCTCGTTTTGCAGCACTAAATGCATTAACAAAAGAGAGTAAAAGGAGGATAAAAACTGAAGTATTGCCCTGAAGAGTTTGTGGGATTGTCCTGCTCTGCAAATTTAATAGAAAATATACAACACGTGATTAAATACAGGACTCTGTGAGCCATTTGCAAGTGGTGTTGAGATTTATTGCAAATATGCTGTCCATATCTAAAGCATAATCCTTACATACAATTTTATAGCTGAGAACTTGACTTATTTCTGCAACTGAAAACAATATAAAGATATCTCAGTTAATGCTGATGGGGAATAGATCAGCATTAATTTACCCTCCTTGAATTCTATGCTATGGAAAATATTTGGGAAAGTATATTCTCTCTAGTTGTATTATGAAAGATCAATTAAGTGATAAGAAATAAATGTTACTGAATCATCATATTGGATTTTTTTTCCTAAAAAAAGTGCAAGTGAAAATAGTATGTATTTGCATCTTACTCATGCATCAACTCTTCATTTCTTTATCTGAATCTTTCACAGTGTACAGCTACTTTATTTAAGATTCTGTTTCATGCTTTGTATCTGTAGAGTTAGTCTGATCCAGAGGTTATTTTTCATTAACTTGGGAGCTAAGTAGATGACAACATCCTCTCCTTATTAGCTTAGAGAAGATAAAAGTATGAACCATCCAGTAAAAGATTCTTACACTTTTCATTCTATTGGCAACTACTAAGGCATTCCATAAGATTCCTAAATCTGACTTTAGCAAAGCATTCTTCTACTTTTATATTTTTGAATCAAAAATTCAAATTAATTCTTTCAAAGGATACGTAAACTTTAATTAATGCTAAATATTTTAAACACAAATAAAGTTAATAGACATTTATGATGAAATTGTGAAAGTTCCTCATCTAATTTGCTTGTTTAAAGCATCAGATTCGAGATTTTTCACAAAACAGCACTTTGTGACATGTAGAATTCCTGCTGCTTTAAGCTAACCAAAATCATTGAGGAAATTGAATGCCTGAAATCAGCAGCAGACATCATTGCGGTTCCTGCATGCTCTTCATGCCTCCAGCAACAGATTGCAGGTAATGTCATCTTTGCTCCAAAGGAAACAGGTACACTTTTACTCTCTTTTCAATTTAGCCACGTATCTTGCTTAGCAAATAAAAAATGAAACAGATATAAGCAAGATTCACCAGCTTTATGTTAGCATGAGCTCTCAGGATCAATTTATGGAGAGTAGCTAATTAGGCTGTGTATTTTTTTTCACAGGGTTTTTTAACAATGGAAATCTGAAACATTTGAAAGATAAGGAGGGAATTTTTCGCAGGTCTTTCAGAAATTGCAGGAGCACACGTGCCAGTTGTTTTTAAAATGCAACAGTTGAATAATGTTGGTAAATGTTGTGGTTGATAAATGACTGCAATTCTTGTGTCACCTGTGCCAAAGGCTTACCTCTGCCATACGCATCCTGTGTTTGCAGCCTATGTGCAAATGACTGAGAAGGAAATTGCAAAAGATGTTCACATGAAAAATCCTATGCCACTTCCAGCACGATGGATGCCAAGTGGATTTTGGGTTTTAGCAGATGATTACTGCCTAAACAGAGCTGTCATAAAGCATTTGAAAGATAAATATTTGTTTTCCTCAAAATAACAGAATGTTAAGGGTTGGAAGGGACCCTGAAAGATCATCTAGTCCAGCCCCCACCCTCCAGAGCAGGACCACCTAGAGTAGGTCATACAGGAACTCGTCCAGGTAAGTTTTTAATGTCTCCAGAGAAAGAGACTCCACAACCCATCTGGGCAGCCTGTTCCAGTGCTCCCTCACCCTCATAGTGAAGAAGTTTTTCCTCATGTTTCTTTGGAACCTCTTATGTTCCCGCTTTTACCTGTTTCCCGTTGTCCTATCACCATCCTTGGAGATATTTAAGACACATAGATGAGGTGCTGAGGGACGTGATTTAGTGATAGGCTTGACAGTGTTAGTTGATCTTAAAGGTCTTTCCCAACCATTACAATTCTGTGGTATAACAGTTCATTCTGCTTGTGGCTAAGTGCACAGAAATTGGCAAGCTTTTCTTAAGCCAAAGGCAGAGAAGAGAATGAATAAAATTACTACCATGAAGATTTGAAAGGTGAAGAAGAGTACATAGCACTAGTGTTTTATACTTACTTTTCTCAAGGAAAAAGAGTTTAGAATGTATTTAAACAGCAGATTCAGTTTCTTAGCTCACTGTTTACCTAGCAAGTCTTTTGTCATCGGATGTTATACTTTTGTATTCTCATTTGTGTTAGCTCGTCAGCTATCTTACTGTTTAATTTTATAGTAAAGTGTAAGGTATGAGAGAGGTCAGGAGGTGGTAAGATACTCTGAAGAACTTGGATTTTGTTTAATGGGTTCAGCTCTGATATTCTTCATTCAACACCTGACTAACTCCATCAAATAGTAGCTAATTAAGACAGTACAGTATGAGGGGACTCTCATCATTCAGTGACATGAAGGCTCAAAAGATTATTTTAATATCCAAAAAAGCCAACCTTACATAAACTGACAAAACTCTAAAGCAAACAGAGAAGATCATTCCAGCAGCAGTTTTGCTGGGGTAAACTCAAACTTCGATTAATAGAAAGTAGTCTTCCTTCTGGCATCAAGAGCCAGTTTTGTTTCTAATGATTCAGATGCATTGAACTACCAAAAAAGACACTGCAACTAGTTAATCTGAAGAACTAGATGTGTCTGATTTGTTTCTTTTCTTCAGCCTTTAGGCAGTCATCTGATTTTGCAGGCTAAGCAAAATAACCACACTAGTTGTTTTTGGAAGCTGGCTCAGTCCAGTTAGTGCTTTAAAGTTGTATTGTCCCTTGAGGGGCAAGTTGGCCTTAATTTTTGCAAGCATGACGTGATAATTTTACAGTTCAGTAGATCCTCAGGATCATCCTGTGAAAATAATACACTGTGAACATTTTTCTTTTCCTTTTCTAAAAAAAACCCAAACTTTTTCTTCAAACCAACAGCTGCAGAACAAAGTCAGCAGCTCACAATGCTGTTTCTTAAAGGATGCTATTTTCCCCAAGTTGTTCTTAAAAACACTAATCAAAGTATACAGACAATTTCAATCTCTTTCCTTTTATCATGCAAAACCAGTGAATAACTCAAACCTTCTCATCAGCATTTGCTGCTTGTAGGGTATCTCTTAAAAATATCATTCAGCTTGTGCTCAGTCTTTTCTCTCCAGAGTTGCTTTTATTTCCATTTATATTCTAGAGGGAAGAACAAATAATCTTCCTGATTTTAGGCAAGATCAATAACGGCTGAGATGCTCTAGGCAAACATTGCCACACTGCTGCAGGAGACTGTGGGAGACTTACTCCAAAGTTAAATGCCATCAGCCATTCTGGTTTGCTTGAAGGTTGTATATTAAGTTTGTATGGTTATTAACTCACTCAAGGGCAAAAGTAAAGATTTATTGAGACAGTGAGAACTCCTTGCTCATCCATTTTTTTCAGGACAAGCTATGACAATTGGTGATAGAAATAATGAGTGTAGCTAGCACTAAGAATGTGCCTTTTCTAAATAGTACTTCAAAGTCCTTTTTAATGTATAGTTCCAACTTAGAATTACAGTTAAGATACTGTCGTGATTTAATTTACATACCATCCAATATAAATATAATATAGTGAAACCTGCAAAGTGTTCTCTCAAGGAATGGCTGTGTGAAGGGTTCAGTCAAAGACCAAAATAAAATGCTAAACCCATATCATGAGTTTTGTTAAAAAGGGGAAGAATTTACATAACTGTTGTGTCTTTTTGTTTTCCTCTTGCTTCAGGTGGGGAAGGGAAAGCAATGTAGTGATGCCTATATATGCTATAATGCAAATTTGAAATCTTTATGTATACTTCTAACCATGGAGCTTGTGGAGTCTCCTGTCTTGGAGGTCTTAAGACTTGCCTGGACGTGTTCCTGTGTGACCTGATCTAGGTGCACCTGCTTCTGCAGGGGGGTTTGGACTAGATGATCTCTAAAGGTCCCTTCCAACCCTACCATTCTGTGATTCTGTGATTATTTCCTCCAATATACACTACACTTAAAAATAATGTTAATATTTAGAGAGAACATCTTATGGCTATTTAATTATAGGAATTATTTTGAGGTTTAAGTGTGAAGAGTTTCAACTTTAGGAAATTCTAGAAGCAGTTGAATTGTTTATAAATTTATGGCTTACTGATGGCGCTGCTCTTCAGTCAGAGCACTTTGTTTCTGACTCTTAAGAATTGGAAATGTCTGCTTGCCTTCCTATATTTTAATAGTCACTTTATTTTTATGGCTTGTCCAGTAAGAGAAATAGTCTTACAGTAAACAGAAGGGAATTGAATTAGTCTGCCTGATGATTTAACTTACAACATAAAAGCAGCTTCTTAAATCACAGTTGTTCTCTCTTGAAACCTCCTGTGGGGCTTATGTAAAAAGAACTACCAGAAAGTTCACATTTAGAAAAATACACAAGCATATTTTATTTAAGCTCATTTTTGCTGTACCCATTACTCATCAGACAATACAGTGAATATTGTCTTTCAGAGAAATTGCAACAATAAGAAAGCAAACAGTGAGTTAAGAAACTATCGTCTTCTTTTCCTGCTACACTTAAGAAGGTCTTTTTATTGCATTACTTACATAAGAAGCCAGCTATATGATATGTCAGAGGTCTTGTGGAGGAAGGAACCTGCAGAGTATGCCAAATTTTAACAAATTCCTCTCTCTTGAAAAATAACTTCTTAGGTTTGCTTTGTCAATGCAACTACTGGTGCTACAAAATTCACCTGTCATGGAATCAAACTAAGCTGTTTGCACAATTGCAAATCCAATCTGAGTGTACGTAAATGGCCCATTCTCAATGTGTTCCGGCCGGGCTCTTGGGTTAAAGTAGGTGTATTTGGTATTGTGTTCAGTTTTACACTTGTACATTTGATAAGCAGAATTTCATATTCCTTATCCTAAGAGAATAAAATTATAAGTATCACATAACGCTGGCTGAAACAAACATCTATCAATTTGCTGTTTAAAAGCAAACAGAATATCCTTTCCAAACACAGAGTGATTTTTTTTTTTTTTTTTTTTTAGCATTTTCTGTGCCTGACATCATGGTCTAGATGTGTACTTTAGACTGAAGACATCACTTCAAATCACTCAATGTATCAGAATTACAAGATAAAGTTGAATTTACAAGGCCAGGAATGAATCTTCTTTTAGCACTGTATGCTACATTACAGATGTAATCACTGATTCACTGTACAAAGTTTATTGGGCTCCTCCACCCCACCCCCATCTTCCACACAGATGGTGTTGCAAATCACATCTCAATGGTCACCTGTTTGAAAGGAGAGTTTCATATGCAAAGTGCTGTTCTTTGTTAAGATAAGATAGCTTGCAAGATGCAAAATGAGGCAGCTATTTAAATTTGTTGTTACAGCACTTGGGCTGGGTACACAAGATTAAATAAAAAGAAAATTAGGAAGCAGATGCTTGTGGCTTAACAGAGGAATTGTGCTAAAAGATACTCTTCATTACTGGTGGATATGAGTAATTTTATGAAGGCAGCTGTTTCCTTAATCAGGAAAAACACAAACCTCTAGAATGGCATACAGATGTTATCTGTATTGCTTCAAAGTATAATGACTCTGCATTGTGTATGCCATATTTTTAATTCCATTCATATTTACTTATTTTTCAAATTCATGTATCATATTCCTTAACTGTGGAAAACTTGAGGCTAAATGCATGACATGTTTTGTGCTCTTGACATCCATTAAGATGGCATTAGTCTACAAGTTCCTTCTGCTAGCACTGACTGTCTCTCACCAGCATCCAAACATTGGAATATCAGACTTACGCAGGTTTTGGGAGGTTTGATTTTTGTTGGGTATGGAGGAGCCATGGGGCAGAATCTTTTAGTGATATTCTGTTGTTCAGACAGACAGTCTGTTGTTCATTTAGTTGTGCGGTTGCAATAGTGCTTCTTACAGTGCTGCCTTTTGTTCAGAACAGGACATACCATAGTGTTAATACATATATGGTGGGTTAATAATACTTGTTCTGGTTGTCAGGTAAAAGCAGATTTAAAACTTCCACTAGCTCTTAGACATAGGTTCAGTACTCCATCATGGGCTGGTGACAGTTTTAATTCCTACTAGCTTGCCATTTGCCCTTAATAGAACACATGCTTTATTTGACTGGACATCTAGGCTTCCAGGCTTTCTGTTGCTGTCAATATTCAAGACTTGGACACTGATTTACTAACACTTAAATTCTGTCGTTATTTATTTAGAGTGATGTGTTATTTTAGTATCTTAAAATTTGAACACAGCTTTTGTAGGTGTGAGTCTTGTTATCTGACATTGGGGCCTCAGGAGCCAGCTGCCAGCATGTAGTTGATGTGCAAATAGGCAGCAAATCCAACTCATTACTCATCGTACGTGCTGTGTATTGCACCTCTTGAAAGTTAAGGCTTCTCTGAGTTTGGCGTGAGGAATCCTTAAAGGGTTTTATACCTAACAAATTAATTCTATTACAGACAGTGGTTAAAGTTTGCTTACTACGTTCATCACCATGTTTTATTGAACTATTACAACAGAGATATTATTAAATGGTCAGTTCATGAGCTTTCCAGGTACTAATGGGTTGTAGCGAAGCTTTTAATTGTGAAAGTATACATAAGCTAAGAAAACCTAATGCTTTCTTGACATTAGTAGATAAATTAGCAATTTTCTCTTGTGGTCTAAAAGTTCTTCCTCTTAAGTAGTTCTTGGAGTTTGTCTGTGTAAGCAATCTTAAGTACACATGAATAGCAGAAGAGGAAATAACTAAATATAACTGGAACAATCTCTTCCTTTATATATTTTTAATTCTGCAGTTATTTAGCAATTCCTTTCTTCATCCCAATTTTAAAGGGCAAATCAGATGTGTGTAAATTACTGTGCATTAATATTTCTTCAGTTTATGCCTTGCCTTTCTGCCAGTTTGTACTGTTTATTACTGGCCTTCCTAAAATAAGATTTTCAAACACAATATGTCTACTAAGAAATTCTTTGGGTAAAAAACAACTGAAGTAATTACATGTGTTAGCTACTGCTGATAACTTGAGGGAGTTTGTGCTTGTTGCTATGTACGTTTGGATTAAATCTGAAAATCTCTTACTAATCCAGCTACTTCCATTTGATTAAGTTCTCTACAGGCTTTTCTACAAAGGAGAGACTTCATGGTACTATCTGACTTCTTTGGTACAATAATCAGCTAGAAAAGAAAATTAATTTTCTTGCCATCAGTGAAATCATAATAAAAAAGATTAATTGAATAAAAGAAGAGGGTTTTTTTTTATTTCAAAAATGTAATCTATTTGTTGAAATAAGCATATTTTAAAAGCTGATTTGCTTTGGTGAGTTGGTGACCAGCATAGTAGAGTATTCTGGAAAGGGCAGTACAAACTTAAAAGCTTACTTGTTTGCTTTTTCCTCACGTTGTGAGCATGTACTGCTTTAGAAGTTTGCAGGTGAGATAAAGAGTTGTTGCTCACAAGCTGCCTGAATCTCTCCAGTAAAGTTATTTGCATACTGGTAAGATCACGATTTTCAAAAGCTTGAAGCTTACATCCACCCTCCTGAATTGCCATGTTATCTTGAGTGCCAAGAGCTTTTGCAAGATTTGAGCACTGTGATACCTGCTGCTCTCACAGCTGTGTCAAATAAAAGCTTTGGATTCCCATACTGAAGATCTTGTTATAAATACTACCCTGTGTCTGTTTCACCCTTAGATTGGGATAGTAAATCCAGTTTTACAACAAGATTTATATTCTTCAGGCCCTCTCAAGTGAAAACCATTTGTCTTTTAACATGTTCCATTCCAACACAGTATAATAGTAGGTGTTCAGCAGGATTGTGGGAATGGCTGCAGACTGTCATTGTTTTTAAATGAAACATTCCTCCCTCTTTATGCAGCTGTGATATTGTTTGTTTATGTGAGAGGGAGATTTGTATGAAAACAACAAAAATGTAGTCCTTCTTCTGGGATTTCTGATATCTCCTGACCCAAAGATGCCCCTGCACAGTGCTGTGTAACAGCTTAACTTTTGCTCCCTCTGCCGACATCTCCATGGGATAGAAAACCAACGAGTTGGGTTTTGCTGTCTCCAAGGAGGAGGTAACTTGCTTAAACCATGCTTTGTAAGGGAGCTAGAGCACACTTTGTTTCTTTTAGGGTGCTTTACAGAATTGGTGTCAATTTGAAATTCCAGCATATAGTCAGCTCTTCGCTGTCCAGGCTGACTATGCTTGGGGAATCCCATTAGTGGGTTTGGCTCAGATAGCACAGGCAGTGTGAGGCAATGTAGGATGTTCAGTGCAGAAGCATCCCCTTACCTATGTAGGGAAGCTTCCTGCCTGCAGCCAAGCCTCTGAGCTCCAGGTTGGTGCAACTCCAGGAGAGCTAGGCCTGCTCTGCTCAATCATCAATGATTCTCTTCTGGTCTCGGAGACTGAGGGGAGGCTTATTACCTCTGACCAAAGTAGTACAGATGGGCAAAAGTGCCTTGGGGCTCATGGCTATATTTGCAAACCAGAAGGCCTTCTCAAAACTCAGAGTACTGTAGACTCATGCTGACTCTGGTGTCAGTGTATGCAGTTGGGCTCATTACTGCTGCCCACTGTATGTGGAGCCTCAATCAGAATTGCTTGTTTTTAAAGCACTTTTGTATTCTGTATCCTGGTAGGAAAACATGAGGTTGAGTACAACCCTGGGCTCATGCATTGGTGTGGCATTTCACATGTGCTCTGCGCAAAGACCAGAGTTGGCCCAGAGCTAGCAAGTTGATCTTGAACCCGGTCTGTTTCCTGGGGAAAATGCTCAAAACATGTCCACCACTGGATCTGAGTGTGCAATGAAAATACTAATACAGCCGCGAAGGTCCTAAATAAAATCCATTGGGCTCCTTCTCCTGGTACTAATTACCACAGCTGACATGACTCATTACAGCGCTTGTTTCCAGAAATGTTATTAACTGTCTCCTCACCTTGTAGCACAGATAATTCATAGCTGATTTAGCTCAGCCAGGAGTAAGGACTGAATTAAGCTCAAAACCACCTGCTAGTGTCAAGGTGACAGTAATTGTAAAAGCAGTAATTGCCGCTGAATTAATACCAGCAGCTGGGTAACTTACTCACTGAAAATGTGTTATAGGAAATGGTTAGAAATAATATGACACTTGAGTGTCACACCACCACTTAAGCGTGGTATCACTTGGTATTGAAAGTAGTGGAAGAACACCTTATGCTATTTCAGGTATTCTGGTGTTTTCGGTGGAGTGTCATAATTTCTGTAGCGTTTCTAATCTTTCATTGTAAAAGTAAAACCAATGCAGACATAGCAAAAATTCTGGGTTGTCTTTCGGGGAGAAGATATTGGAACAAGTTCTTCTAAGAGAGTTCTCTTTTGTTAGCAGATTGCTTTAAACCTAAATCAACATTTGTTACACTGGAAGTATTTCTCTTCAGTGTTCTGAAGAGCAGCAAAGTGGCCTGTCCCTGTTCATTTTTCTGTTCTCATTTCCTGCATTTTCACTGAAATATTCATTCCTTACCCCACTGGGTAAGGCAGTCAGGTATGGGAAAGAAAGCAATAAATCTTACTTGGTGGCTTGTCAGTTTCTATCTGTAAATATAAAACAAAAATGAAAAATGCGTAATTTGACACAACTAGAAATGTGGAAAAAAAATGTCTTCTTCAGTTGCAAAAAAAAAAAGGATTGTTTCATCTGGTGCTAACTTTAAGATAACATGGCTCTTCTTTAATTTAGGATATTGTAACATGTTATGCCCTTTTCTAATACACACGTACCTCATGCAATTCTAAGATACTTCTTTGTTTGCTGTGGGTTTTTTTTTTCTTCCCGATTAGCAAGAGCAATTAAATATATGATGAGGTAATACAAGATTTTCAAAGGAGTTTTTTATTCCAGCCAGAGGAAATGGTTTCTTCATCGAGGGGACATAACATTCTTGCACTATAATGAAAGCCAGTGCTCACTAGATGACAGCTCTGGACTTAGTCCTGTGGCTGCATCTTTGAGGCAGATCCTCGTTTCCCTGTGGAACAGTTTTCACTAATAAGATTTGGTAATGGCCAGAAGAGTCTGCTAATCTGATTGATTGTAGGACTGGATCTTCTAAGATGAGCAACGCAGTTCCGGATGTGTGACCTCTTATAACAATCTTTTTTGAAATAAACAGGCTTCTTCTCTACAGTTATTTATTAAAAAAAAAATGACAAAACACACTTTTGATGTCTGCATGCCACAAGGTTGTGCGAAAACGTACTTTAAATCAAGTGGGTATGTGGAAAACTTGGTTCATTAAATTCACAACTACTTTCTTATACAAATTTTGTCTCTCTATTGTAATTTCCAGTCTCTACGTTTGCATCAGTGGCACAAAGTAAGCAGAACCAAAACAAAGCCATCAGCAATCTGCTCTTCTAACAAAGAATGCCCTGCTGAATTAAGATCACATTTGAGAGAAATAAGGATTTTTTTCTGAGAAAAATAATTACTCTAGGAAGACTGCTGACTGTATTGTGTATATATTAATGTGATTACTTTTCCTTACATTTTACAGTAATAGCGCTAACAGTCCTGGTAGAATGAAAGGTGCAGATTATAGTTCCCGAGCAAGTGGATAACATTTGGTATTGGGAAGCACGATGTGCACTGGTACAGTGTTGTGCAGAAGCATGCCTCATAGCAGCTTGTGCAGTGATTGTGGAGTAGAGGAAGTTCTCAAGTTAGTTTGTTCTCTTTTATGAAGACAAAAAATGTTTTTATGTATTTTTAAAAAATAAGAGCATATAATGGAGTGAGAAAACAATGTTTTACTCCCTGGCTTGATATGTGTGCTGTCTGTGGAATGACAAATAGTAACAAGAGAGCAACTGATCATGTATTTCTGACTGGTTTCAGTTATCATTTTCTTTCCTGAATCACAGTGTTTTACTTAGAATAATTTTCTTTGTTGTAGTTTAGTATCTAGCTGAGTTAAATGTCAGTGCAATTTTTAGTGATTTTTGTAGCTTTTTATAGGTAGCCATATTACTTTCCTCTGAATCGTCAATTTAAAAGAAAGAATCGATGACAGCATGGCATACTCACCATTCACCTGATGAAGGGACAGATGATATGTCAGGTAAATAACTCCACAGTCCTTCCTTAAAAAACTATGCACTCTACATACAATAGAGCCATAGAGCAAGTCATGGAGGCCTTGGGAATGTTTTATAGACTTTGAGACTTCTGGATAAATGTTTAAACCACAAGAGATAAGTGCAGGGTGAAGAGTGAGTGCAGGTGTGGGGCTGTGATTGTGATGGCTATTGCCAGATCTAGTTCATTTGCACTGTTTCTTGTAAGTAGAACTTTCACTACTACTGGCTGAGCATCCATGAGAAGAAGCCGGGAAACAGTCTTCAGGCCTCTCAAGATAACCACTAGGATGGGAAGTTTTGATGTAGATCTTTTCCTTTGTTATATATGTCTTGGTTTTGTGCTCTGTCATTCCTGCCTTCATTCTGCACGTCTCATTAATGTTTGCCTTTTTGCTTAACCAAAAAATAGCTGCATGGTAGTGGGGACAGATTATAGCTTGGCAAAAAGTTGAAATCCATGTCAGCAATCGAGACATTAAGTAGAAGTTACTATTGTTTGTTATGTTTTCTGAAAAAAATATCTTACCCTGTAAAATATTTATTTCATGTCCAATATTAGAAGTTTCTACAAAAGAAAAGTGCTGAACGTTGTGGGCAATGCACACAGAATACCTTCTCTTCCTCATAGTATTTTTATATTCCTTTTTTAATATATTTTAATTTATATATTTATGTCATCTTTTTATATTCCTATTAAAAGCTGCAAATTGAAAAATAGAGTGATTCCTTTATTATTCTTCAGCTTTTTACCCCTGATGAAAGAGCATAATGTTGCTGCATGCTCTTCATTGTGTTCAGCCATTCAGTCTTGTTTCTTGTCATTCTTGCCTCTAGTGTTCTACTTAACAGTTATTTAGCAGTCAATTGTTCAGCCTTGTTAAATTAGATAGAGATAAGATTGGACAGTGTCCACAGTTGACCTTTTTTTAAACTTTGGAAGGGGAAGAAAAATCACTGATATGCATTAATAACTTGTTGAAATCCCATAAACAAGAAGTTCGTCTTTACGTCAAGATTTGGTCAACAATTGTGTGATGGTTTAAAATATTTTTTTAATTTTAATTAGTTACTTACTATGAAAATTGTTTACTACATTAGAAGAGGTGCATTTTGGACAACAGAGAAGTTAGAACGCCTGTGTTCACTTCGTGTTGTAATATTCATGTTTGTAGCACTGCCCATATGAAGACAGAATTACATTTTCCTTGTATAGCCACATGTGGAACAATATTTCCTTACTGCTTCATATCAGATGTGTATTATTTTTTGATAACTTATTTTTGACACTTCCATGAAGTAGGGAATTTCATTTTGAAAGAAATCAGGTTGTTAATTTATAAAAGAAATACAGTGTAATTGAAAAATATGTGAGAACTGGTAGAAATTTGAAAGTATGATTACTGTACATAAAATCTTTAATCAGATACTGAAATGTTACATTTTTGTTCAGAAGCAATTACTGTAACAGACCTATTTCTTAGCTTGCATGTAATCTTTTTAATGATGGATTAATACAGCCTGTAAGGTGCAGCAGTTACTGAGGCTTGCTGCCACTGCTGTGCTGAATATGTGCTTTTTGAAAGACAGATCTTAAATACACATATAAAAAGAGTACATAGGGCATCTTTCCCTTTACATATGGCAAAAGATGGAAGTTTATGTTGCACAGCAGATGCTTCTACAGAAATTTGGGGTTCTTGTGTGCCCATTCTGTGTGAAGGGTCATCATAGCACCTCTTTAGTTAACACTACAGCAATACAGGGCAGAGATGCTAAGGTAAGCTGGTGAGTTGATTGTACCATATGTTGTGAAAGGTTGAGAATGCCTCTGTTGTGCTGAAAAACATAGATTTGGGTTCAACAGACCAAGGTGGAAAAATGGGACTGCAGAGTGTAACAAGGGGAAAACTTGTATTCTTCTGGTGGAGTTACTGTCCTTTGCCTCTCTCAGGGAAGCCTGCTAAAAGATAATTATGTTCTGCACCAACTGTTTCTGAGTGTTTCTCAAGGTTTTAACCCTTGGGGAAACTGAATTACATGCTGAATGAAGATCACAAATCCGTAACTAATTCTCATCAGAATCCCCACAATCAGTAAACAAGGAAGTCAGAACTAATGTGGATTATGAAGGGATTTCCAACCGAATTGTTTTCCCTGCTGCCTTGCATCAAGTTTCTCCCGGCACTCACATGCAGCCCACTCAAAAAAAATTTCTGACTCCAGCCATAATTTGACTTCAAATTACTTAACGTCCCTCAAAATATCTTGTGCGGTAGTTCTGAATCTTGGACTGTTGTCACAGAAATCTTGAGGTCTGTGTCACGTGAAAAGACTGGGTAGTAGTCTGGATGTTCTTTATGGTAATGTGATTATTCCAGAATTTTATATTTACCCCTAATCGCATATTTTTCAATAATAAAAAGTTTCCTCAAAGTGGCTTTTAGAAAGTGGGATTTTTTTTTAATTGTATTTTATTTGTGTGGAAAGAAATTTCTTCATTACCTCATTTTGACCAGCAAATGTCTGTCTTTATATATTTGCATAAACATATATTAATCCTTCTCCTTCTGTGAAAATTTGCTATACTGTACTTGGCTACACCGTGAGAGGCATCAGATGCAGAAGTTGATTTCTAATACATAAATAAAGTTCATTATAATATGATTGAAGGGGAAAAAAAATCAATTGTTGAAGGAAGCCATTATTAGAAAGAATGATGAAAGTGACTTTGCTATTTTGGCTACTACACCTGGGATAATCTGTTTCAGTGTTGCACAGGATCCCAGTGTAATTCCAAGCAATAGTCCTTGAACATCCACATGTTGAAATCACTGAATAGGTTTCTATATTTAAGTTAGAACAATATTGCTTCTAATTAAAAACTTTCTTATTAGAGCGCTTAGTACTGCTCAAAAAGTCAGGTTAATGTAACCTGAACTGAGTTGGCAGTTGAAAGAGCAAAATCTTCTTTGTTCTAGCTTTGTAATTATATCTGGACATAAGAGTTCCTGATCTTATTTTTTTTCTTATTCATGTGGGCATGTGTAAAGCGTTTGGAGTCCTTCTGCTTCTTGCTTTTAAGATGAAAGCTGAAACTCTTTCAATGCTGAAAACCATTTAAGTCTCAGTTATCTGTAGGGATATATATTTCCATTTCTTTGATTAATCATGGCATTGATACCATCTGTGTGTATGCCAGCTCAGTTTTGAAGACTGTGGTGCTGCAAAAAAATACCTTTTTTTTCTTTTCTGTTTTGAGGGAGAGCTGGGAGTATGTTTTTTGCCACAGATTGCCCATGCAGCATATTTGCAGTACAGCAGGTACACAGTGATCCAGCCCAGCTTCCCATGGTGTGCTGAACCACTAATAAACCTCACACAGAGCAAAGACAGCATTTCTGCAGCTGCATCCCCACCGCTCCAGGAGAAATTGTCACTCAGGGCAGGGAGCTGCCTGAAGCCAGCCTGGATCCAGCAGTGTGACCAGATAATGGTCACCCTCCCTGACCCTAGAGTACCTGGCAGGTGCAGCGGGGAGCGCAAACCAGAGCAAGTCTGGTCACACTGATATCTCTGCTTTGATGCTGGTCATGCCAGACACAGGTCATCTGGACATCTTTGTTGTGTGATCCTGTTGTGTGAGTGCTTCTGTTACTGTGTGTAATGGAAAACAGGTTGTGCTACTTCATTCCTTTGACGTCAATCTACAAAAGCAGGGATGCTTCGTTGTGCTGAGATGGCTTGTGCCATACGTTCAGTAATGGTATTATCCAAATTAATTTAGTGGGAGCAACAGGGCTTTTTTCCAACATTTTTATTTCTTCTTAATTTCCAGATTTTCCGAAAGAAGGCGGTAGAGCTTGGAGAAAAATTGCTGCCTGCTTTCAATACTCCCACTGGAATACCTTGGGCATTGCTTAACATCAAGAGGTAAAACAACTGCTTTTTGGTGGATAGAACATATTAAAAAGTTACATTGAAACCGTCTTCACCACAAAACTATTACAATTGTGGCATGTGTTTTGGTTTTTTTTTTCCAGCTAGGTAAAAGTTTATGTAAGTTCCTTGGTTCTATGGTTTCAACTGGGAAATTTAAGTAGATACACATTTCCCACACAGCAATATAGAAATGCATTTATTCATCTCAGAAATGACTGCTTTTTTGTGTCAGTTGGTATGTCACTCATCATTTTTCCTGAAGTCCTCTAGCTTTTAGTGTTGTTATAAGTAGAGTGAAAGCAAAAGGACATGTGCTACATTGGAAAGGTAAGGTTTCCAGTCACTTCTTATTTTTATTTTTACCTATTCTCAAAAGTTGCATCAGGATTGTCATTCAGCAGTGTATCAAGAAATGAGAGTTATATCTGCTACAAGGGACTTTCTGTTTTGCGTTCTCTTGCAAGGAGTGGTTTTTCTTCGGCCAGTTGTACTTTAAAGGCAGCTGCAGATTTGCTGTAGGACATGCATGCTCTCCTGAAGTCACTCTAGCCTCTGGTATTCGACTTCAGACAGATGTTGGCAACTCTTTGGTCTGCCCCTCAAGTCTGTTAACAGTGATACTGTGCTTGTGCAGAAAATGTTTTCTTTACCTGGGGAACAATATTGAAAGTTACACCTGTGAAGTGTATTTGACTGTTCGTAAGGACACATCAGCATTTTTCTTACTGCAAATAAACCCCAGCACCAACCTGTCACTAGAAAGCGAATCCAGAAGAATTTCACATATGTATGTGTCAGTGCCATGGCGATTTTTGTGTGATTCCCTTCTTGACAGTCAGCATCGTCCACTGTCTCTACTTGATCTGTATTTATGGGTACAAATTTTCCCCACAGCAGGACGTACATTGTCATGCTTGCTTGGTTATGTTTTGCTTCAGACTCCCCAGTGAGCTGCTCAGAGATAGTCCTACAGAAACCTCTGGTATGTCAGTCCAGATAGGCTTATCTTCTGCTTTTCTTTCAAAAACAAGTGAGGTGTCAGGCAAACAGCAACATCTGTGTGCAGGATCAGGAGGGAGTTAGTGCCTCCTCAACTTTCTCATCCTTGAAGGAGCTGATTAGCTGCTACCTTGTGATGATCCTTGGGCTTTGGTTACTTACATGCATGCTAATGCGCTCTTATCAACAGACTTTAATGAGTTCCCTACAAGTTCAATAGCACAATGGCATGAGGTTTGTTGATTACTTGTTTTTAAGCTGCTACAAAAACTTCTGAGTAGGAAGCCCTAGCAAATGTTTCTAATTGCAACACAACAGTACCTTACTCTGCATAGTATATGTAAATGTATTTAAGGTATTTAGGCTAAAAATTTGTCATCTGAGTCCTTGCCTATCTACTAAACATGAGTGGTTTTTTCTAAATAGATCAAATTCTGTGGTAGGTCTTCATAGTTTTCTTCCCAATTACTCGCTGCAGATGTCAGCACAGACATTACAAGGTGGTAATGCAAAAGGAATTTATTTCTTATCTGTCACCAAAATGAAAGAGGATCTCTGCTGAGATAAATTCCGGTGGCAGAAAAAGTTACAGTAAATGCGAAGTTCTTGGTTTTTCATTCTGAATCCTTGCACATCTGTCTAGATTTGATTGTCAGTCACAGAATCACAGAATGGTAGGTGTTGGAAGGGACCTATAAAGATCATCTAGTCCATAAACACCCTGCTAAAGCAGGTCCACCTAGAGCAAGTCACACAGAAACGCATCCAGGTGGGTTTTGAAAACCTCCAGAGAAGGAGAAATTTTCCAGAGAACTTTTTGTGTTCCACCTTTTGTCCATTACCCCTATCGTATCACTAGACACTACAGAAAAAAGTGCCACCCCATCCTCGTGACATACACCTTTCCAATACTTGTAGGTGTTAATGAGATCCCCCTCAGTCTCCTCATCTCCAGGCTGAACAGCCCCAGCTCCCACAGCCTTTCCTTGTTAGAAAGATGCTCCAGTACCCTGATCATCTTGGTGGTGCTACACTGGACTCTCTCCGGAAGTTTCCGGTCTCTCTGGAACTAGGGAGCCCAGAACTGGGCACAGTACTTCAGATGAAGCCTTATCAAAGCAGAGTAGAGCGGGAGGAGAACCTACCTCCACCTGCTGGCTACACTCTTCTTGCCGTATATTGTTGGCTCAAGTTTAATTTACTGTCAGTCAGGACTCCCAGGTCTCTCTCTGCAGAGCTGCTCTCCAGCAGATCACCCCCAGCCTGTACTGGTACGTAGAGTTGTTCCTCCCCAGGTGCAGGACTCTGCACTTGTCCTTGTTGAGCTTCATGAGGTTCCTCTCTGCCCACCTCTCAAGCCAGTCAAGATCCTATTGAATAGCAGCACAGCCTTCTGGTGAATCAGCCAGTCCTCCCAGTTTGGTGCCATCAGCGAACTTACTGAGGGTACACTCTGTCCCCTGGTCCAGGTCATTGATGAAGGTACTGGACAAGGCTGGCCCCAGAACCAACCCCTATAGAACTCCACTGGCCACAGGTCTCTGAACTTGACTCCATTGATCACCACTGTCTGCGCTTTGTCAATTCAGACAGTTCTTGATCCACCTCACCATCCATTCATCCAAGCCACACTGCCTGGGCTTTTCCATGAAAACATAATGGGAGACAGTGTCAAAAGCCTTGCTGAAGTCAAGGTAGATGACATCCTCTGCTCTTCCTTCATCTAGCCAGCCAGTTATACTCTCACAGAAGGCTACTAGGTTGATTGAGCAGGATTTCCCCTTGGTGAATCTGTGTTGACACCCCTTGTTAACCAACTTTTCCTTCATGTGTTTTGAGATGGCATCCAGGGTGAGGTCTTCTATCACTTTTCCAAATAGATGACTCTTCCATAATACTGTGTATAAACAAATGTGCTATCATCCAGACTTAGGAAATGCTAAGCCATTGAAGCTTGTGTATATTATAGGTCTAATATGCCTCTTCTCTGATTAGTATTTTATTTTTTTTTTTATTTATGCTTCAAATTGGGGAACGCACAATAAATTATGGTCATCGCTAGTTAATTCTAAATTACTATTTCTGGGTTAACAGATGATCTGGATATTTGTTTTGCAATGCAAATATTCTTCACAAAATAGTTTTTCTCTGCTCATTCTGTATCATCATAGCCAGTCTGGCTGTCTACATGATTGCCTCTGTATGTAAACATATACATGTGCTTTTGTGTCCTTACATACTAAAGGCATCCACCTAAAATCTTTGTTTTCTTTTCCGTTGTGTTTCTTCATACCTTCTTTCCTCACAACTTAATTACCATTGGACACTTACTGTCTCACTTGAGGAGCCCTAATTTTCAAATATAAGTAGTCTTCCGTACTGTTCTTCAGCTGAAATTGTTAACCAGTTTCCGAGTGTGTGTTTCTAAAATTATATTTTGTCTCTGAAGTACATTTTTAATCATTATATTGGTAGTTTGTCCTGGGATTTCCATTTCTTTCTTTCTAAATGTTTCAGTTGCATTTCTGTATTTTTGATGTTCTCAACATTAATCCATAGCTTCAGATCGTCTTCAACATCTGTTTCTCACTTCTGCTTATACTGACAAATTTTAACTTTATTTTCTGTCTCAGCTACTCATTTCAGTAACCAGTGACGTATAACACTTATTGGATATTCTGGCTGAAAACACTGGCACAAAGAGAAGCTGCAGAGGGAAAACATGTACAAAGTGGTTGTGGCTTGACAGATAGGTTGGAGACTCCTTTTGAGGATAAGGAGCAGAAGCAAGCAAAGCTGCTATCTGTTTATTTATTTATTTTCCTACCTCACTCAAATCCTTTCTTTAGATATTTCACCTTTAGTACCTGTAAAACACCAACTGTAACAGCTTCTTAAAATACCTCTAGTTCATGATCCTTCATTTTTCTTCTCAGTGAGCTATGACAATCTGGCTTCTTTGTGCTAAACTTTAGTGTCCTTTTCTGAAAACTTCAAGTACTTTATGAGCAAAAAGATTGCTTCTGTATTTCTGTATTGGGCATCTCAGATTTATATTTTTTTTAAAAACTCAAAATTGTAAGTCCCTTAGTGAGTTAAGTAATCTTAACAAATATCCAACTTGCATCATGTTCTTAGGAATATGATGCCCAGCTGTGAAATAGAGAAAAATCCAATTTGTTATTAGTCTGTTGGATCAGTCAAGAATAAACTTCAGAGTCTAAGATCCTGTACAATATTTTTCTCTTTTGGATGGAAATTGTCTCTTTGTGGCACTTAACCTCCTTTTGAAAGTCCTTTTTAGACCAAATTAGTTCAGATAAGACCACCTTACCACTCTTTAATAAGCAACCCAGAAGTGTTCTTAGATGAAAGCTTTTTTTTTTTTGCATAAAATGTTTATTCTCTGTACATTGGCTACTTGAATAGTTGTTTTAAGGTTATTGATTATCCCTTGTGTGCTATGATGTAGCAATACTGTTAAGCTTTAAGGTGCCTGGCTTTTTATGGAGAATCAGTATATCATATAACCTTTAAGTGCATCTGAAACTTTGAAAAAAAAATATGCTTTGTGTTAATGTAAAAAGTTTTGACAGAGGTAAACAATACTCTCATCCTGGAAACAAAACTAATAGGGAAAGGGTTTTTTTTTGACGTCTAGCCTGTTTGCAAATGTTGTTGTGGCACAGAGGAACACTGCCTGTTCCCCAGGCTCGGTGACAAAAGTAAATTATGTAAGCATTTATGGCTATAGGGACCATGGAAAGTTCTTTATAGAAGAAAAAGCATTGAGTATGAGTGGAGTGGGTCAGAGCAGGGAAGCTTAAAAGAAGAGAAAAAGGAGGAGTTTTCAATAAATTTGATTAATTTGTGTTTAAAACAAACCACAGAGAGTGGTAATAAGATTTACTTCATACAAATATAGAATGTTTACCATGCCTGATGTCAGCTCAGGATTCTTTGCATTGTACACTTCAACATTAACTGTACATTAACAGCGGACCTGAGTTGAATTCAATATTATTGCATATTTTATGAAGTGAGATGGCAGAGGTCTTGCTAAATCATTTGAACAAAGTAGTTACTCGCTTGTAGGTAACTGAGGATAGAAGTGACAAAACTGCAGTATTTATGCTATTGCATGTTTTCAGTGTGACTGTAAGGCAAAGTTCTCTTGGACTTCATAAAATTTTACTTTTTTTTAAATATCACTACATTTTGTACAGAATATTTAGGTTATGTTACAGGCCTTTCCAGGCTTCAAAATTATCTTTGTTTGAATAAAAGTCTTATTGGAACTACCAAGCCATAAGAGCCACTTGCCTGGGTTTCAAACCAGAACTGTGGCTGACAAACCAAAAACTATGATACAAAATGTTAGTATTTTAGACGACAGAACTTGGTTAAAAATATTTTAAAGCTTCAAAGTAACTCCCAAATTCAAAATATGTTTAAGATCTTATGTGCCAAAATCACTTGAGGAGTAGATAGGCTTCAAAATGTCTTTAGTGTGCTACCTCATTCGAAAAACTGTGGCATACCTAAGAAAATATGTTAGCATATAACAGAATGTTTCTCTTCATGTTCTGGGACTTCTTCCAAAATGTCATAATTCATTTAAGAGAATATTCCTCTTAAGGAATCTTAATGCATTGAGAAAGTTTGAAAAGAAAAGATCCAAACATAGAAATTCAGTAAACCTTTTTGAACAGCTGAATACCCCCACTTACACTATCACAAACGTCTGAGATGTGATTCATTACTTCACAAAGTCTTCCTAAGCATTAGGTTGTTCATGTCATATTATTTAACAGAAATGAGGTTCATACTTGTGCTAGTGACTCAACAGGCACTTTCTTGCAGAGATTCAATCCGGATGCCTAATTGAAATTTTCTAGTTTGCACAATTAACTCTAATGTGTCTAATTTATTTTTTCAAGTATGCAAAATTAAATCACATTTATTCTTCAAATTTCACTGTCTTTGACAAGAATAAACTTTGTTTTTTAAAGGAGTTTTAAGGAGGAAAAACTTGACATTGTCTGCACAGTTTGTCATTGTAGAGCCACACAGAAGTTGTGTTTCAAAGGAATCTTTAATTTTATCCCTTCTGTTTAACATGGGCATAATTTTATAAGAAGAAATCAAAACGATGTAAGAAAAAAAAACACTGAAAGTAGTCTCGTTTGCACACTTAACAAAGGCTTTGTGTGTGTGATTTTGGCAAATGGTCCATTAAGTTGAAGTGGTAATAATAACAAAAAGGATTTGGATATTGAGTTAAACACTGAGATTTCTCTTGTAGCAAGCCAGACCAATTGAAAACAGACTTTCTCCTTCAGGTGTTTGGATCACAGTGTGGCCTTGTATTAGCAGTGGATGCAGAGATACATGCTCCCTGAACTTTACCTATATAAAAATTATTTGTCTAGTATTAAACATATGTGTTGGCATATCACAGAATCACAGAATCTTGAGGGTTGGAAGGAACCTCAAAAGATCGTCTAGTCCAACCCCCTTGCCAGAGCAGGACCACCTAGAGTAGGTCACACAGGAACTTTCCAGGTGGATTTTTAATGTCTCCAGAGAAGTAGACTCCACAACCCATCTGGGCAGCCTGTTCCAGTGCTCTGGCACTCTCACAGTGAAAAAATTCTTCCTTACATTTCATTGGAACCTCTTATGCTCCAGCTTATACCTATTGCCCCTTGTCCTATCATTGGACATCATTGAGAGGAGCCTGGCTCCATCCTCCTGACACCCACCCTTTACATATCTATAAACATTAATGAGATTACTCCTCAGTCTCCTGGTCTCCAAGCTAAAGAGCCCCAGCTCCCTCAGCCTTTCATCATGAGGGAGATGCTGCACTCCATCACCTTTGTGGCTCTGTGCTGAAATTTATCCAGCAGCTCCCTGCCCTTCTTGAAATGAGGGTCCCAGAGTTGGACACAATATTCCAGATGTGGTCTCATGAGGGCAGAGGAGGAGGAGAATCTCTCTTAGCCTACTCACCCACAGCCCTTCTGATGCACCCCCGGATGCCATTGGCCTTCTTGATCACGAAGTCATATTGCTGGCTCACAGCCATCCTGCTGTCCATAATGACACCCAGGGCTCTTTCCCCTACACTACTCTCTAACAGTTCATTCCCCAACCTGTACTGGTACATGGGGTTGTTCTTTCCCAGGTGCAAGACGCTACATTTGCCTCTGTTGAATTTCATTAGATTTCTCTCTACCTAATTCTCCAGCCTGTCCAGGTCTCGTTGAATGGCAGCACGGCCTTCTGGTGTGTCAGTCACTCCCCCTAGTTTAGTATTGTCAGCAAACTTGCTGACAGTGCCCTCTGTTCTCTCAGCAAGGTCATTAATGAATAGACTGAACAGTACCAGTCCCAGCACCAACCCCTGAGGGACTCCACTAGATACAGGCCTCCAAGTCGACCCTACCCCATTGATCACCACTTTCTGCCTTCTTTTCTTCAACTAGTTAACAATCCACCTCACTACCTGATCATCCAGCCCACACCTTCACACTTTTGCTGCAGTGATGCTGTGGGAGATGGTGTCAAATGCTTTACTGAAATCCAGATAAACCACATCCACTGCACTACCACCATCTGTCCACTTGGTTACATCTTCAGTAAAAGGCTATCAGGTTGGTCAAACGTGACTTCCCCTTGGTAAAACTATGTTGACTGCTCCCAATGACCCTCTTGTTCTTTAAATGCCTGGAGACAGCACCCAGGATGAGTTGTTCCGTCACCATTCCAGGGATGGCGATGAGGCTGACTGGTCTGCAATTACCCGGCTCCTTCTTCTTACCCTTTTTGAAGACTAGAGTGGCATTTGCTTTCCTCCAGTTCTCAGGCACCTCTCCTGCTCTCCATGACTTACTGAAGATGGAGAGTGGTTTAGCTATGACTTCCACCAGCTCCCTCTGCAAAGAACCGTTTACCTTCTGGAGATAATTATCTCTTTCCATTGATGAAAGAAGACTTTAGGCAAGTAATTGAAAAAAATAACTTCTGAAATTGAGGAAATTAATTCCATCCTAACTTAAAAGTAACTAGTGACAAGGGTGACTACAGTGAAAGGTACATTTTTTCAGCACTGCCATTTCAGGTGCTAGGTAACCCACAGGATCATTGCGTGATTCATGAACAAATTTACATTTCTTGAGTCAGTACTGGATGCAAAATAAACTTGGAAAATAGTTTTGTGGTTTAGGTATTTTGATACCGACATGTTACATGTCATCTGAATAGCAATTAATTGTTTTACAGAGTTATAACACCATAGTAAGCAAATGGCTTGCCACATCACATGCCTCATGTGAAATGAGTAGCCAGTTCTGCATTGCATGACTAATGCTTTGTATTCAATAAGAATAAAATTAACTATTACAAAATTACATTTCATTTAAAAAAAAAAAGAAAATAGCCTTACTTTGTTCCTTTGAGTTGCCATAAATATTTTTTCCTCAGTCACATATAAGTTGAAAAATATTGATCTGAGAGTGTTACTAAAATTTAGATTTTCTGATTGTAGGTTATCAGTGCAGTTTTTAGGATAGATACTTTTGACCTGTGGTGATGTCTGATTTGCCTTTGAGAAATGCCAGTATGTCATTATAAAAGTATTGTAAATATTCCATTAGATACAGAGAACATTTAGGGGATAGGGGAGAAGAGAACCAAGAAAAATATTGTTTTCATGATAGCCCATAAAGTTAAGCTGTATTATTCAAACAACAGCTTCAATTTCATATTGTAACACTGAATTTGTGTGAGAGGCTGCCCTCTGGCAATAACACAGAAAGAATTTGAGACCTATTAGTGCTACTGAAAAATATGTTTCTCAGTTCAAGTGCTTTCCTTATAGCAAAAAGAAAGATTCTAGTCCCAAATTGTAAGTTTAACCACTTTCTTCACAATTTATTATTGCACTGTAGAAGGAATATAAATACTTAGAAATTCATAATTATCATAATATTTATCTGTCTAAAACCCTATGTGAGTATTAGGAATGTGATTCCTCAGCATAAATTGCATGATTGCAAACACTTTATACAGCTCTGTGGTGCTAAAAATAGGTAGTGTTCTTTTATAAAACAAAACAAGTCTCATGCCAGACTAGCTAGCTGGTTACAGGAGAGGTTTGGTCATCAGGGATTTTGCTCCCCTCCAAAGCAGACACACCCTTCAGTGTATCAAAATCTTTCCCAGTTGTCACAAATTTTTGTCTTAATGGCTTAAAAAAATGGAAGATGATAGAGAAAGTATGAAAGTTTTATGCTGTGGAAAAAGGGGGGGATTTGAGTCAGGATAACCATGTTGTATTGGTCTGTGTTTTGCCTTAGAAAAAAATCCTGAGTCAAAGGCTCACCCTGGTCATCTGTGGTGTATAATACCGATAGATGGCACGTACCAGCCAGGTACTTCACGTTTTCTACTAGTTTGGTTGTAAATTCACCCATCTGTCGTTGAAACGCAGTGGCATAGAATGGATAGCAATGAGCATGGGAAAGTTACATCAGATCCTCAGTTTTCTTCTTGTTCCCCAAATAAATCAGCCTTCAAGATTTTGAAATTACATTTGTTGAAAATAGGATTTTGTAAATTAGAATATAGGTGTTGATGTTGCCTCTCTTCTTACTTTAGCTGGATAACCGCTATCAGATCCGTTTTAGCAGATAATTAGGAGTTATTTGTATGGCACACTTCCCTGTTGCCTAGCAGATGCGAGAGAATGCTTAGTGTTGAGTTGCCAAATACATTTGAGACAGTGAAGTTGTGCATGAAGATGTGGAGGATGAGATTCAGTTCAAGATGAGACATGTTTGCAAGTTATACCAGTGTGACAGGAACTGGCTCCTGTTACAGTTACTAGGGAGCCAGAGACTACAAAGTAGCTTGAGGAGCAATTATCCTGCCCTGAAATAAATGCACAGTGCCTGTCTTCCTGAGCAGCCCTTGCTAGACTGTATTGACTGTGCTGGGAACTGATACCAAAGTGTAGGCACACTAATCTTAGTGCTGGTTAAAAATCATTTCCCTTTCAGTTTCTTGTATGTCCTAATTTTAATGTGTCCAGTAAATGATAATCTCATAATAAATATAATGTGACTGTTGGAAGGGGATTTCTTCAGAGGGAAGGGAATCAATTGGTACAGACTTAATATTTCATTAAATAAAATGAACACAAGTACTTCTCAGACACTTCCACCACAATTCAAGTCACCTCAGGGAAACATGACATCTAAAAATGATAGCTGTGTGAAGATTGGTTCACCTAAGAATTTTCTGACACATTGTAAAGACACTCATGAATTATTCAGTTTGTGTAAATGATACAATGTATGTACATTTGTGGGATGAGGCATTTTTGTATGTACATTTTGTGGGATGAGAATGTGGGTAGAGGAGGCATTTACAAAGTGTTTTGCTTTCGTATTTTAGCTGGAATCGCTTTAACACTCCTATGTGGCTGAATTTTCAGATTGAGCAGGTCATTCTTAAAAGTAATGAACAAGTATGTGAGGTCTTTTGGTTTCTGTTCTTTTTTTTCTACTCTAGTTTAAGTGTCTTTCTGATATGGTGAATAGTAAGGATTGAGATCTACCGAGCATTATACTTTGATTGTCTAAATAAATTGTTGTCATAAGGGTATGATACCTGTTCAGTGTTACAAAACTGGAGAAACAAGCTTTTTCCTTAGCATCAAAATTAAGGACTATTTTAGGTTCTAAAATGAGCGCTAGTTTAAATAGTTCGTTAATATTTGTAGTTACTCTGTAATGTTGCTGTCCTAAAATATTGAGTGTGAAAAAGAGTTCCAAACTATATCTTTTCAGCAGTCATTGCTGAGAACAGATTCTGCTTGCATCTTCACAGAAGGCTACATATTTTTTCCTCCTTGAAAAACCACAGTTCCCTTTAATACTTCTCAAAATACATCTTTGATTACAGATATGGACACAGAAATACATGTGCACATATGTATTGGCAAATATTTCTTATTATATTGTTTGTAAGGGTTAACATAGTTTCTCATTACTGCTGATAGAGGAAGATTTCTCCTTAAAGTCCTCATAATCTTCTAACTGGACAGCTGAAACCCCACCTGTAACTGATGTTGTTTCAATGTGTCATGTATATAACTATTTTGCTTATTTGAATTTTAGTCTTCTCTTTATAGTACTTCATAATCATTTTAATACTGTGAAACTTGAATTTTGCATTTTTCAGTTTCATTATACCAGTGCTGATGAGGTTTTTTGTGCCAATTTTATAAGCATGTTTAGTTTTAAGCTGCCTAGTCATAACTGACTATGACTTCTTTTGTTCTTCTGAAATTCATGATATATCCATTTGCATGGATACATGAGATACTCTTTCAATGCAGTTTTCTATTCGATCTTTTAATGACCTTAAAAAATCAGCATAAAATATGTTATCTTTTTTCTCTAGAAATCAGACCGTTGTCTCAGAATAATAAGAACATTATTATTGTGTTTAGCTTTAGATTTTAACAGAATCTAAAACTTACTATTTGTTATGTTTAGCATTTGGTGAGATTTGCAGAGGTTTCATTTCTTTTCAGGAATCTTAAAATGGTGGCAAGATTATTGTCTTCCTTTCCTGCATGATTACTTTTCACTAGTTGGATTTTCTCAGTATGACCAGTTTCGTACATCTAGATGAATACAGAAGATATCCTTATTTTTAAACAATAATTTCAGCATTAGATACAGATACCTGTAGTGCTCTACTTCCTACTTTCAGTTATCTCCGTGGTAGTCAATGTAATGGTGCTGGTTTGAGTTGGAAAACCTCTGCACCATTTCTCACAGTGTCTCTTCAGAATACAGACCTCTTTTGAATCTTTAACATAAGTTGCAAGTTTTTATTGCAAGCTTCTGAGATCATCTCGTGACTTTGAGTATTTTTCTGTAAAACAAGAAGTACTACAGTCTTTGATCCTGCTCTAATTTATGTATTTTCTAACTCTGCTGCTCCTCTTCCACGGTTGCTGTTGTCTTCTAATCCATTTCTGTTTTGAAGGAGAAGCATACCAGTGATGAATTTCAGCTCTGATGGAGTTCAGCTCTTTTCTACTGAGCTATGATTCTGCCCTTGCCCCTACATCGTCCATAAGAAAAATCTGAATCCTGGATGCGTCATGTTTTTGAGATAGATGGGTGTTCCTCTGAGTCTTTTTTTCAGATGTTTCAGGTTTATAGCTTGCAAAAATGAACATTTGGGGACTTTACTGTGTATTGTCCCGTGTATGTCTTCTGAGACTTGTGGGCTGACTGTTTTTCATCCTCTCCTGCACTCCTGTTTTTGAGGTTTTCTAGCTGATCTGCTTCTCTGTAGTGCCCAAAATGAGACATATGCTAGTAGGATGCTTTATGGAACAGTTGATCCATAAATCCCACATCTCTTAGTGTATTGTCATGTAATACACTATTTCGTAGGATCTTGAATGTATGTGATTATTCTGTAAGGTATAATAATCAAGTTTTTCTTAGGCATATTTTGGTATACCTTCAGGGATGTGTGTGTAAATATCTCTACACACATATAGATGTCTTTTAAATATATATGTGTGTGTATATATATATATATATATAGATAAGACATATTTAAAAGATTTAGCAGTATAAGGCAAATTGGTTTTGATTTAGGGAAGTTTGGGAGAAAGGATAAATAAAGAAAAGGTGGTGATTAACTTTACTGCTGAAGGCTATATATTCTTTAAAAATCCCTTTTCTTATCTTCATTTTCTCTCAGATACAGAATTACATGTTTTTTGCCATCCTCTGGAGGACTTCAGAGATGTTAAAAACAACAACACTGAGACTCAAAATATTATCAGCCTTCATTCACTATTGAGTATTCAGTCTTCCCTTTCTGACAACTAAACTGGACACATGAAGACTTCTTTTAGATCAGAATAAAATGTTACTGCACTTTGGAAGCACTGATGCCATATTTCTACACTTGTTCTTATCTTTTACAAAGAAGGGGATAGAACACAAAGCAGAAATGAGGCTAGAGAATTGAGACACCTTCAAGTGTAAATGGAAAATTAAAGGAAGCATATTGATTTTACTCTGTTCTCCCATCCTCACGTGAGAAGCCTTGAATAATCCTTTCCATCTTACAAAAATTCCTTTTCATAATATTACAGATGTGAACACAGGAAGATGTATGCTGATCAAATGATGCCTTATTTATCTTCTCTGTGTTTTTAACTGCACACTTTTGATCAGAACTCTGATGAACTTGAGTCTTCATCTCACCCTTTATTATTTCTTAAAATTTCTTGTAGTTTGTACTCTGTGAAGGCCAAACAGATGTGGAGCACTTTTAATGGTTTCTAATGACAAAATCAGCTGATGAAAAGTTTAGAAAGCGTCATCACTGAAGTCTTTCAACAGTGAAGCTACAAGTAAAACCTCTTTTCTAGTTGAAAATACGTTGAAAGACTATCCACTTCTTGAATTTTGTCATTAAGAGGCCTCTTTAAAAATTCATTTTTAAGCTGATGTAGTTTTTCTACTGACTGTATTAAATCAAATTATAATTTATAATTTATTTGCCTTATTACAATACTTCATTAAAATGTCATAAGATACAGCTTCTAAGCAGAGTATTACACTAAGAACTGTGCACTGCAGTGCTTTTTGCGTATGGAAGCAGCTACAGCAGTTCTGTTCTGCAGCATGAATTAACAAAGATTGATCGCAATCTGTTTTTATTAACTCAAGGAAGAAAAGCAGTGTAGTGATATTAAAAAAATTAATTATAACTTTCTAATCTAGTAATTAATGTGCAGCTGGGCATGAGTGCAGTTAGTGCAATTCAGTAATTTGGCAGTCCTGACAAATTATCATCATCTGTTTTAAGGTAGATGACTGTTCTTTAATCTTTGCTCAAATTTTTGTAATCTTTTCCATTTCAGAATAGTTTTAACATTTTAGATGTTAGATATGGTCTTTTGCTATAAAAATGTGAACTGAGGTTCAATTACATCTTTCAGGACTGAAGTTCAGTTGTATTTTTAAGAACCCTCTTTTACTGTTTTCCAGCATTCTACTGAAGTTTCTTATGAAGCAGCTGTATGAAACAGTGATTACTGGTAATTGCCAGCATATGTTGAATAATCTTAAAGTGCTACTGAGAATTTAATGTACCCTGTAAACTGAGATGCTTCCAATTAAATAGAGTTCTCAGGATAATCATTTTCAAAACTAATCAAGTAATATAATGGTGTTACTAAAACGCTTATTGACTTAATTGTGACAAATTAATAAACTTAACGAATGCAATTACTGTAATGGTCATCTTAGTTTGTGTTTTTCATAAATGTTTTTTAGAAACACAAAGGGAAAATAGAAATTACCTAGATGTATTGAATTAGCATGACAAGGTGACATGAGCAGGGGAGTGTTTGTGCCCTTTTTGCCTTCTTTATGAGGCGTGAAGGTTATTGTAGATCACCCGTGCTCTCATCTATTAGGAAATTAGATGCTACAGAACAAAAACTAGAACTAGGATCCTAGCAGTGGAATTGACAAGAGAAAAATCTCTTAAGCACTCCTGACTGGTTTTTCTGCTATCAAATTGTATCTGCTAAAATACACTGGTGAGCAAAGTACCATAATCTTGTCAGTAGCGTTTATCTTTAGTGTTATTTTTAACACCTCAAGGGTAAAAATCACAAAACATCCATGTATGTCAGACCCTGAAAACTGTCCAGAGCTGTTCAGTATCCTTACGCTGTTAGTCAACAGATAGTTTAAAAAAAAAAAGAAAAAAAAATCTGATTTGTTTACATAAGACTTGGAGAAGTGGGCAGTATTGCTTGTCTTGTTTTAAGGCTTCTGTCGTTTAAATGTTCTTTAGGAATACATTAGAGAAGGTGTTGTGGGAGAGCAAAAGCTGGGAGTTTTCAAGCCAATGAATCTGTCCTTTTGATTGTTTTGTAACACAGGAGAAAAGATGGACAATCTTTACCAGCACAGCTTCTTGCCTAGTGTTTGAGACATTCTTCAGGAATATAGCAGGCATGGGTTTGAACCTCCTTGACTGGAGGAGAATTGAAATGGGATCATTCATTTTTTTTGGACATGTGCTTTAACTCCCTAAGTTACTGCTTCGTTTAAAAGAAAGCTGATCTTAGTGATAGGTAGATGGTGAGTATCTTATGGCTTAAGGGCTTCTGAATAATAAAGATCAAGGAACCAATATGGATATCTTTGTTAGTGGGTTAGTTCAGCTCTGGAGTGGGCTTCTGAAGTGTGTCTCCCAGTCTTACCCATTTGCTGTGACATGGTTTCTGATTAAATGTGGAAGTGCCTCAAAGTTGACAATTGTGCCTTACTTATCCTGAGGACATTTGGGGATCAAAAACCCAGATACCCAAGATAACTGGACTTAGATACCTAAAGTAAAGCAAATCCTTATACGTCTTTTGTTTGATCCAACTCAAGCTGAGCAGAGAGTCAGCCAAATTAGGAAGCTCTGTTGTTTTAGTGGCAGAGACTTGTGTTAACAAAGTTACTTGTGTAACTTGTGTTACATCCAGTGTGATGTTCATGGTTTTAGAATCTTGAAAAGCTCCATATTCTTCTCTATATCCAAAAATTTTCATTGAATAAATTAGCTTGTATTTCAAAACTTAAAAATTGGCAGCAATGCCATTTATTGCATTAGTCATATTTAACAATTCATTTTGGAGCAAAGCAAATGAATAAAGAATGTAGTGGATATGTAGACCTGCTTGAGGACAGGAAGGCTCTTCAGAGGGATCTGGACAGCCTGGATCAATGAGCTAAGACTAATCACATGAGGTTCAACAAGGCCAAGTGCTGGATCCTGCTCTTGAGCGACAACAACCCCAGGCAACACTACAAGATTGGGGCAGAGTGTCTGGAGAGCTGTCTGGTGGAAAAGCACATGGGGATGTTAATTAGCAACTGTCTGAACATGAGCCAGCAGTGTGCCCAGGTGGCCAAGAAGGCCAGTTACATCTTGGCTTGTATTAGAAATAGTGTGGCCAGCAGGACCAGGGAAGTGTTTGTCCCCTTGTAGTCAGCACTGGTGAGATCGCACCTCAAGTACTTTATCCAGTTCTGGGCCCTTCGCTACAAGAAGGACATTGAGGTGCTGGAGCGTGTCCAGAGATGAGCAACAAAGCTGGTGAAGGGTCTGGAGCACAAGTCTTATGAGGAAAGGCTGAGGGAGCTCCGGATGTTTAGCCTAGAGAAGAGGAGGCTGAGAGGAGACATGAACACTACCTGAATGGGGATGGTAATGAACTGGGGTGGGTCAGTCTCTTCTCTCTAGTAGTAAATGATAAGACAAGATGAAATGCTCTCAAGCTGCGCTTGGGGTGTTGAGATTGGAGATTAAAAAGAACTTTTTCACCAGGAGAGTTAAGCACTGGCACAAACTGCCCAGGGACATGGTGGAGTCACCATCTCTGGAGATATTCTAAAAACACATAGATGAGGTGCTGAGGGACTTGGTTTAGTTTAGTGATGAGCTTGGCAGTGTGAGGTGAGTGGTTGGACTCAATAATCTTAAAGGTCTTTTCCAACTGTTAAAATTCTATAATAAATTTGGGGTGTTTTTTTCTGTTTAGACAAGTTTGTGAACAATTAATATTTTCATTACTTTGTTTGTCAGCATCTTATGTTTTTAATTGATTTTCTTTATGTTCTTTGCATTCAGCAACGTAATGTAGTTTTCATGAACACTCACAGCAATAAAGCTGTTTGAACACGGCAAAATACGAGAAGTTACATGAAATGCAACTGTTTGGAGAAAGAGATATTTTGAAGTGTCTTACATGTTCTTTGAAGTCATTCTGTAGTGGATTAGGCACTTCAGTACTGTAAATCAATTTGATCCCACTGTAGATTTGAGTTGAGCTATACTTTCATTGTGTGTTTTCGGGTACTACCAGGTATTATGACTGACAAAGGGCACACACTACAGAATTACTTTGTAGCTATGTACGTTAAAACACAACCCTAAATGATAATCCAGTGCTGTTGTTCATTTAGCTGTGCTGACAATATGGATGGTTGCAGAACTGATGCACGTGGTTTAGTCCAAGAGATCCTCCAAAGGCAGATTCACTCATATATGTGAATGACTCAAGGCTTTTTATAGCTGTCTATGATTTTTCCTTATAGTATTAAAAGTTTGGAATGTTAACTGCAAAACTTCAGTCCTTCTATCCAGTTTGGATAAAACTTTGGCTTTTAATATCTTTTTTTTTTTCTTTTATTCTTAGGAAAAGTTTTAAACTTTTTTTTTCCTAGTCTCCTGATTGCTGATGAGTTGCATGTACATATGACTTTGAAAGCTGATTCTATGTTGTATCTTTGGCTTTCTGCTATGATGGCCAGCATGTAATTCATAGCAAGAAAGAAACTGTAAAAGAAGATATTGAATTCTTTTTTTTTTCTGGAGAAATAAGGGTTACCAAAGAATCTGTATCTGCTAAGATAGTTCAGGATTTTCTCTGTGCTATTTTGCAATGAGTTGTTATTTAAAATCCTGCACGCGTTCGAACTGTATGTCATTATCGTATCAATGTCATGGTTGGGTGAGAGTTTCAAGTGAGTGTGCCTCTTGCTCCTGGAGCCTGCCAGTGTAAGAGGGATTATCGGATGCTGTAGAGGCTGACTTTCTGCTATTTTTTTCCCTGATATTGCCGTATAATTTAGAATTACTGTACTAGACAGCTTATGCCTGGCTAGTCAACCTTCAGAATGGATAACCCAACAAGCAATACTTCCATGATCATGTTCTGCTCTGGCTGACCTATAGCGCCTGACAGACTGACTTATGTGAGGGCAGAGACAAGTCTACATGTTGCGGAAAACACACAACCTGACATCTTAGTCCAGATGGCTGATGGGTACTCTCTTTGGTTCAGTTCAATGGATGCACGTAGCCAGCATGCAAAATTCTTGCTATTCTGGCTCTAATCTCACATTGAAAAATGAGTGACAGTATATTTACTGCTTTTTTATGAGCAGATCTTGCTCACTGTAGAACACTGTAACCTAACTGAGTACACATGGCTTACAAGATATGATATAACTGAATGTAATTTTTAAAGACTTCAAAATAGTCAGTTTGGTCTATACTAAACAATCTGTTGCCTACCAAGAAGTAATAAAACCTCAGTGGTATATGCCATAGACATGGAAGACACTGTAGGAATCCAGACAGCGGAGGGTAAAGACAAATTGAGACTTACGGTGGGATAGTTTGAGAGCTGTTGAAAAGAAAATAAAAAGAAGGTAGTGAGCCAGCTAAGCAGTTTGTTCCAGAAATTTACCTTCATTGGTTTAAAATTCACATTAAAATTACATTTTTATTGTTACAACATTGACACATCTTTAGGGGAAATTTAATAGGAGGGAACAATCTTTCAGCAAATTATATGAAAGGCTACTGTTTCCAGCTGACATCTGTGAAACTGCTGCTAAATTCCTTGCAGTACAGCTTTAGAGAAATAAATGAGCATGTATTCATTATAATTAAACTTCAATGGTATCCATATGCTATATATCATGTAATGGTGCTCATGCTGTGTGGTTTCTGTGTAGCGTTAAAAAAAATAAGTATTATTTTGTCAAAGGTGCATTATGTAAATGTCTCAATTCAATACGTAGCCTTGGTGAGGCTCGTGCAGTTTAAATATATCCCAACAAATCATGGTTGGCGCAGCAAACCTGACAGTCTTTCTGGTTGACCTTTCAGGGTGTTCATTTCATGTCACACAGAATACTTTCTAGATAATTAAATCTATTGGAGCAAAGAAGATTTTTTTTGTATGTATCATTTTGATTTTAATTCTATTCAAATATTTTCTGTTGGTCATTATGACGTGTGGCTGTTCAGTGTTTCACATCATGTCTTGATACTGTACTGAGGCTGTAAATAAACTATTTTCTCTGTCTGCTAATCAGAATTAATTTTGTAAATTAGTTGAGTTTTGCTTAACTATGTTTTAGTCAGCATTGTTTTAATAGCTAATAGCTTTTGGACCTGTCCCCGAAGGCTTAAATCTTGTCATTTTAGTATTCATCCTACTGTGTGGTTACAGGGAATGGTTAGCATATGTCGTGGTTTTGGCCCATCAGGGAACAAAA
>WBNH01011727.1:0-29751 GCA_013401255.1 Urocolius indicus | reverse complement strand
GGGGGGGGGGGGCGGCCCCGCCCGTTCCGCCGCCGTCACGGCGCGCGCCGGAAGCGGAGTCCGGAGCGGCGGCGGCCGAGGGAGCGGCGNCTTTTGAGTACCTCAACTTTGGACTTCGTTCAAACTTGCTTCTTTTTCGCCATTTACTGTCCAAGTTGTGTATGATATACTGGTTATTCTGAATGATGTGCCATAGATGCTTTGTTAAAGCATACCACAAAACTTAGAAAAGGGCGTTTTATTGGCTTTACTAGCTTCTCGCTTCCTCCTAAAATGCACAGGGATAGTATGCTGTAAATTTTTTATTACCATTTTTAAACAAGCTTAATTCATCAAAAATTCATGGTTTAACTTTGTGTTGCTCTCTCAGATATTTTTTGTGAGGCTTCAGAAATGAAGTTATCATAGAAAATAAGACAGAAGTCAAGCTTAGCTTGCATTTCCACTTAACAGCCAGCTCATTTGTAAAACGTCCTTGCCCCCACCTGCTTCGCCTAGGTTTTTGGGATGCTTCTGTAGCAATTTCTAATCCTGGATAGTAGCTTCATGAATTCACCAGACCTCTTTTCTATACACATTTTTTGAGTCATCAAAATACTTGTTTTCTCAGAGCTGCGCTAGTATGTGCTTGGTGTCACATATTTATTTCTCCTTATTCAAGCACAGCAGAAAGGCAAAACAGACATTGGACAGAACCATGGCATTGCCATCACTTTTATGTACTTTTAGTGTTATTCTATACCATATCAGTTCTTGATCCTCTGATATGAGAACCTTTAGGTTTCAGTATCTCTTGAGCCTCTCTGAAGTAAACAGATGGTTTATTTTTTCCTCTTTTCTTTTTATGATCCAGCTGTGTGTGAGCCAGATTCCTTTATGGTTAATCAGTCAGGTATTGACTAAACACATCTTAGATACTTCAGAAGATTATAAAAAGACCTGTTACAGTCCACAGAGATAGCAGCTGTAGCAGATGTTGTTCTTTGTGCTTGCCTGTTAGGGAAGAGAAAGGACCCTGGCCTTTTATCTTCCATCCATGCATTCACCCACACATTAAAACCAATTCAGACTCTGGTTGCTGGCCATTCAAAATATCCTTTGGAAGTCCACATACGTGAAAGAGATGGGAGTGAGTAAGGGGAGTCATGTCCACTTTGGTGTTTATTCTAATTACTTTTACTGGGGCTTGGGTGTTGCTCTCATGCTCCCAAATTTGTAATGTAATAGGAAATAAATCATTTTGATAGACTAGACAGACTCTTATTTTAAGTATCTCATTAGAGACCTAGAAATAGGATTTTTTGATGGCTTTTGAGTTCAAAGTCTCTCTGATACCCAAAGACAATTATGCACCTTACCAAAAATACTTATTTTGACTTACATTATCTTTCAAAAGTGTTCAAATACTGACCAATATGCCATATCTATCCAGAATGTGCTGCATTCCTGACAAGGTCTTGATTTTAGTTGGAGAACATGGATGGCACTTTCTGTGTGAAGATTCTTGCAAGATACTCCATGCTGTGCTGTACCAGTCTACTGCTGAAAATACAAAAAAGAAAATTAAAAAAACAAAGTGAAGGCTTAAAATAGAGATTCTTGCACTTTTAAGCAGCAAGAGATTACAAACAACATTTAAAATCTTTGACCAAATGTTTTGCCATAATTTGGACAGAAACTTGATTGTCTAAAATGCTTTATAAAACTATAGCATCATTGTTTTAACTGGTAATTCAAAAAGGAAAAATAACAAAGTACGTCCCCTTGTGTACATTTTTCAATATGCAGAAGCTTTTTCAATGTGGTTGATGAAGCAGCGTGTGCTGGTGGAGGAACAAAAAGAACACCTACTGTCTCCAGCAGGATTCTAGAAGCGCAGTTTTTTTTCTGAGCCTTTGATTGTTGTATCATTTTAAATCATAATCCGTTCATGCTGATTTCACTTCATCCTGTATTATCTTATTTTCATTGTATTGATTAAAATCCCATTACTGGTGAGAAAAGCTTATTTGACTCCTTAATGCCAGCCCTTTTATTATCTGATAAACTGATTTACAAAATCCTCCAAGTATTATCTTAGATGTGGTCATGAGTATTAATGCATGGATTGCGATTATTTTTTTTTAAGAAGTGCTTTAGAAAAAGTGTTCACTATTTCACATCTTTCTGTTCTGCTGAGGTTGAAGTAGTGTAGGCCTTCCAGCCTTTTTCAACTCTTACTGAATTATTTGGTAATTGAATGGAAAACGCCTTTCTTGAGAATGTTCTCAACTTTAAAGTGTCGTATCATAATGTAAAAACATGGATTACTGCAAAAAGGTTATGAAGCAAAATCATTTTATCTTTAAAAACACAATTTGTGCTCAATCTGACTTTACTGAGTTTACAAGGTAACATTTTTTTTCTTTTTTTCTCTTTATGGTATAATCAGATTGTCTTGGTTCATAATTTTTAGTGCATATCTGAGAATTATGATATATTGTGTGCCTTGCTGCACTAGTCAGCATTGTTAATGTTTTGTAAATAGCTCATCCATAAGATGTGCAGCATCTTATGTGTATACACATAAGCATGTGTATACACATAAGCATGTGTATACATGCATAAGCATGTGTAGATACACTTAAGTAACTCTAAACAGATTAAAGGTGAAGCTCTGGATTTGGTGGAATGCAACTAAATAACTGGTAATAGAGACTCTACCACAGGAAAAGTGTAATGGGAGTATTTTCCTCAGGTGAAAATCAAATATATGTTAGATTATGTGGTGTTTTTTTCCATCTGCCTGCTAGACAGTAAGAAATATTCTCATTTAATTATACCCTAGTTAATTAATTGCTTCATATTTTATGCATTGGTTTATTGGTTAAACCCTTCACCTAGTGTGGGAGTTGATACGTTTATAAATATGTTAGTCCACAAAACCCCATTCAGCGTTTATTAAATCATATTCCTTTATGTTTGTAACACAATTGTAACATTCAGAATCAGAAACTGATAAATAATATGGATGTCTTCCAGATACCTAGTGATATACTTGAAACTAATGTCACTTAATGCTAAAGAGCTAGTCCTGTTTTTTTCAAATTGACTGGGTTATACTGAATAATAAGTGATTTTTCTATTAGTATATAAAGCAGGAGAAAAGGAGACTGTAAATTGTATGTAAGTGAGCACTTCTTTAGAGTAATTGACTTTGATCCTGATTTTCAAAGAGTTATGGGCATTGAAGGATAAAGCTGTGTATAAGCAAATGTGCTATTTACTGTGAAAAGAAACCTGGACAGTCTGGTTTTACATTGTATTACTGATTTTCAGAAAGAGAAGTTCCAAAATCCAAATGGCATTAATCGAAAGGATTTATACAGTGATATGGGTGTTTCAGTCAGGCTTGGGTATTCCCTGTATACATATTACCTATTGTCTCTGCAGTAATTTTCAGGACAGTTACAGGATTGTTATGCTTTATCAGTGTTTATTGAAGCCACCGGGAGTTTTTCTGTGGACAGTGAGTAAGGATCAAGCCCATAGTGACTGACACTGAGAAAAACAAGTGGATTTATATGACACAGCAACGTGTAGGTAAAGAAGAAAGAGAAGAGTAAAGCTGACCGGAAAAAGGGGACGTGTATACTTCCTAAAGCATTTGTCAAAACAGATTATTTCTTTTGCAACAGGAGTCTGAAAAAGACTACTTCAGGGTTTTTTTAATCTGAAAAGCTGTCCCTTTCAGTGAACCAGAATGCCATTTCAGTAGTGTTTTGTACAGCTGTCACAGCATCTCTGAAAGTGGATACTGCAGAGAGAGGTTTCCCTCGACAGCAGTAGTGTCTCTGTATTGTACATGTTGAGATTGATATACATATCTGTAAATGCATATGCAAGTGTAATTTATGGCATTTTTAAGTTAATGTTATTTCAGATGAGTACACCTGCAAGTCTTGTGATGAGTTGTCTGGAACCTGAAACCATTGTTGACCCAACAGCTATGTGAAAAGGAGAAATAATTGACTGTCAGTCAGAAAGCTTTTGGTGTAGACTCCTTTCAATGAATGGCAGCTACAAAACTGTTTAAAATGGACTTTTGCAACTTGTCAGCCAATTATTTATAGTAATTGAGCCGTGCATTTAGTGTAGTGATTTTTGTTCTCACTTTAAACATTTAATGGCACCACATGCAGTATCAGGCACAATAAACGTGACTAAATGCTTTGAAAGACTTTTTTACTTAAATAACTGTGAATCCACTTGAAATATTTTCTTGATATGAGAAGCTAATAAAAGCTGATCAAGTTCAGAGAAGTAAAAACTTTTTAAAGTTACCATTTGGAGGTAACAAATGAGTACGTTCCGAATAAACAGGAGTGGTACAGGTAAACTTAAAATGACTGATCTTAATGATCTTAAGATGATCTAGAGTACTATAAAATTAGTGTTGAGAAGTGGGAAGGTAAGAATTAGGAGCTGAGAAGTTTCATATAGCTTTTTACTTGCCATCCGTCGTTTTGATGCTTTGAATCTTTAACTTCTCTGAAAAGTCCTCATCAGATTGGAAAGGCCAAAAATTTGGATTTTGTCCTGTCCAGAAATCAGTAGTTTCTTTCCTTGAAAAAATGATTCCTGCCCTTCTAATAGAGAAGCCACTGTTTTCACAATATTTCAATATACTAATATTCTTATTTGAGTTCTAAGCGTCCTTAACTCAAACTGCAGGTGACTGCTGTTGCAGGATCTCCATCATAGAAACATATCTTGCTGCTTTCCACTTGAGACTGTGTGGAGACAACTTTACTGGCAGTAGAGGGAAGAATATCTGGTAAACACTGAAGTCAGTTGAGAGAGCAAGAGGAGAGCTGAGGGCCAGAGAAAAAGAAAAACTGAACAACAAACACATCAAGAAGAAAAAAGAAATTAGGAAGTTCTGGGTTCCAGCATCAATTCTCCACATTGTTTCTATGTTACCTAGTCACCTTCAGATGCAAACTGCTCAACACTCATCCTCGTAACAAATTATTTTACAGACAAAGGAAATCAATATCATTTCTTTGCATTTGGACAGTGCAGTTGCCATGACAGAGGAATAATTTAACCAAGCTCAAATATCAGTTCTTAATAAAGAGATTCTGATGTGAGATAGAAAGTCACTGAAGTTAGAAGTTACTGAACTAGTCAGAGGGGAGGGAAGGGGAGATTTACAGCAAATCCTCAGCAGAAAGAAAAAAAAAAGGAAAGAAAAGAATCCCCTAAAACAGGAATATTGGACAAGTGATATAAAAATGGCAGCAGAGTCTTACAGAGAGATGCACTGAGCAAAGTAGATCAAGAGTGCTGATTGCTTGGGTCGGTGATGGTTTAAGGCAGCAAACACTCTTATTCAGTGTGAAATGTAAAGTTCTGAAATAAGCTTTAGACTTGTAGTTCATATCTTAATATTAAAAGATATGGCAGAGAGGAAGAGAGCATATATAAATGGTGTTTCTTATGGACTCTTCCAAAATTCTTAGTTCTTTTTCTTCCCAGTGAATCTCTTTAAGAAGATGTTTTCCACTGGCTTCTCAGAACCAGTTTTTCTTGATTTGTTTTTTATTTTTGGAGGTGGGGTGCTTTTTTGTTTGCACGGATTTGTTTTGGGGAATGTTTTTAGATCATGACTAGCCGTGGGTTATACCAGTTGTTACAGAGGGAATTTTCTTTTAATTTTATTTTTTTTTACACCATGTAACTGATTACTGCACGGATGGCAGGACCGTAGACTTCTGTTCATGACTTCTAATGTTTATGTTACTTTCGCTTTTCTTTGGGGACCTGATTAAAAGTAATCTGTGGTGATAGTTATTATCTCTAGCTTTGCGTTGCATTCCTTCCTGCTTATTTAGCCCTTGGAATTAGTGAAACCTTTAGTGCATAAAGTAATGTTTAGTTTATTCATTAGTGTGTTGTGGGAAACGTGCAGGTCTGTGCTGTGCTCAGATAAATTTTATCAGAAATGATCATGAAAACAAATAAGAGTTTATAGATGTTGATACTGAAAATTAACTTTAAACACTTGACACTTCTCATAGGGGTATTTCAAGTCGTGTGCTGCTTGACTACAAATTGTCTCTCCCTTTCTCATACTTTTCCATATGGGAGCATACGTGTGAGCTTACTGCTCCGTCAGTTTACTACAGAGTGTCAGTTCCGCATGCTTTGGTGCCCCTTTAGAGCACCAGTAACATGAGAAGTGTCACAGGGCAGACAGCCATAAGGAAAGGCTTGTACAAACCCTGCCAGTAAAGTCCTGGAGAAATTTGGTCTTTTTCTACAGAGAAATGCTACAGGAATTTGACATAAGCAAAGCAGCCCAACAGTCTGAATCGACTAATACCTTGATTATTTTAAGCATCGATAGACACAGTATTGCTAGATCCAATTGTTGGAAAACCTTGTATCGGATCACAAAAGAAGTACCTAATGGTGTCGGGTGGCTTTTGGAGCCCACGAAGGAAATGTTTTATTTTTATTCTCAGCAGCTGTCAGACTTCAATGGGTATGGTAGAGCACAGTCTTCCCACAGGCAATTTCACTGGCCTTTGCTTGTTCTGTGCTGCTCTCCAGAGACGGATGAGATTGCCTCCTTTTTGTCTTTGTTCTTTCTGCCATTTTCGACTCCACCTGCATCTTGGCTCCCTGTGCTGCTGTTTCCATTCTCTTCAATGTCTACTAACTTCAATATTTCCCCAGGAGCCATTATTACTCCGACCTAATCATGAGCAAGTACGTTTCACCACAGAGGGACTGGTCTTGTTGCTATGACAATAAGTTTGATGATGGTATTGAACCATGTCTTTTTTTACTGAGAAAAGAATACTTCAGCAGGCTTTCATGGAGTATGGCTTGGACTTGGAGCAGACATAACTTTTTAACTTCCCCTGTGCGTTTATATGCACACTTCTCCAATGTGTCATCCACCACTGACTTGATCCTTCTGGAAGGTGGGGACCTCTCCTGACAGAGGCCACAATACTGGTTGATACTGAAAATTTCATACTTTACGCACCTTCTGCTTTGGTCCCTGCTTTTACATTAATAGAGCCCTTCATTCTCTCTATTGCTCTTCTGACTAGTTTTAAGAGAAATTGCTTGTCAAGTGGTCACCCTGAGAAGATCAGCCCACTTGATAACTTTCCATGATCGTTGAGCATTTAAACCTTTTGCCTGTGGGTAAGGAAATAACGAGCATTCTAGGACAACTTTAAAGGTCACTGGGTAGGTTTCCTTATAAAGGCGAAAGGCAAAAATGTTGAAATAACTTTTGTTCTTCAGGAACAACAATAATATTCTGTCTGGTCACATCTTTCTAAATTTGACAAGGGGAATAAGACAGCTGTTCCCTCTTCTCCTGCCCTTTTACAGACAGACACCTCTGCAATGTTTGGATTGGAGAGTGTGCCGCAAATATTGCCTTTGAAGAACCAGATGAACCTCATGGAGAAAAACAGGATATAGTTTTAGATCTGTTTCATATTAGCATCTTTTGGTGCTGTGCTCGGAGTTTCCTGTGCAATGAAAGGTCTACCACAGTAATCTGATTTTCTGCTCTTTATTTCCAGAAAGGTGATGATGTTTATGTGCCTTCAATACAAATGGATGCATCTCCTGTACTGGCAGAACTGAAGTGGCAGAGTGATCAGCCTGTGTTAATGCAGACACTGCATATGACCAGGCACATATTCCATGTTGTACTGTAAAATTCAGTGACCACTTCTGTTGTTAGTCTTCATATTGCAGTTGCTGATGGTACTGATTCATTGCCTGCCTCCTCTTGCTAAGTCAGCATCCCTAGAAATCACCTCACCAGGTAATGGGTGATATCAGGCAGCCTTCGAGAGGGCAGCTCACTTGAGCAGGAAGTTGCCAGCTGGACTATGAGTAGGCAAGGGCAGTAGTTACACATTCATTGTCACAGCTGAACAACTAAGCAGCTGTTAGCATTTGCCTAAGCAGTTCTCCTAACAGAGTGGAATAAAACAGACATAAAAAACTACTGCAGAGGCTAGCTAGAAGATTTAAGTTTCTTTTTGTGCTGTCTCCAGCTGTCGAGACATTGTGCGATAGATGCTTAACCAGATTACAATCATTTTCCTTTCTCTGAAAAGAGATACCGTGGAAAAGTCAGAGTTCCTGCAGGAGTCTGTCTGTTTTGGTTGATGCTTTCTGAGAGGAAATAGGGACCACATAGGCGTGCTAAAAGTTAATTACCATTTATTGGAAGTTGAACAGACAGGTATTTCACACTTACCACTGAGGCTAGAATTAAACAGCTGCTGCATCAGCCCATTTGACTTTGCTCACAAGGTGCTGTCCTGACAGCTCCCGCCACTAGACTAGGGTGGAAGAGTTGAGTGCCAGCAGTGTACACAAATGTGGGATTTCTGTTGTCCTGTCTTTCTTCTGTCAAATAAGGATATGAACGACTTGCCAGGTATGGGGAAAACAAAACCACATTAAATATCTTTAAAGTGTAAACAAATAAATCACCAATTTCAGTGCTTGTGAAATTGGCCCTTATACCAAGATCCCATATACTGTTCACTTGGGGGGAGGGGGAAGGCATTTTTGTTTACTTTCTTTTAAAATATTCTTGAGCATTTAATTTATCAAATACAATAGCGAAAACTTTAGAAAGCATTGCCTCTGTGCTCCATGATTGGGGTTTTTTCATTTGTTTTAAAAAGTATGAACCGCTAATAAAACAATTCCATTCTTCATCCCAGCTTCTTTATAAAATCAACCATAAGCCATAGCTAGTTGGCATTGTTAAGCTAGCTGTAATACTAAAAGGAGAAGGATGCAGCACAGGAGTTTGAAGGAAACTTCTGAAGAGTGTCAACAACCAATTACCCCTTTAATTTCTCCAGTTTGGTCTACACTATTGGATTTAGGTCCAAGTTGTTAGCAAGGGATATGTGTGCAATGATCAGCAGCGGTTTCTGGGAAGTGAAGAAGCTACTCTATTTATTTTTGTGACATGTTGACAAATGGTTCCATTCATGGCAAAGTAAAGAAATCATTCTTACTGAAAGCATTTTCAGACGTGGCAATCCTAAATAATGCCTGAAACATTAGATAGTTTATGAAAGTGATCTCTGAGCACCATCGTTCTGGCTGCCATAGTGACTTCAAACTAGGGGATCACAGTATGCAACTGTAGTAGGTATGACTTTTTTTTCCCCCATTATTTGGCTATTTTTATGTTGGATTATGTGTCACAGAGTATATTTAGAACATATTGTTTGGTTTTGAGTTCATTCATGTGCCTAGGAAATGCCAAAAGCAATTAAGTTTTATTTAGAGTTTTGACGTGTTTTGTGCCATCAGTGGTTCTATAGCAGCTTAATGTTTTAAATATGTTTTGTTTAAAATGAGAAATAGATACTGAATATGTAAATGAAAGCTTGACCCTTTACTGACATCTCTTCATTTTTCTAAAGAGACTTAGTTGACTTAATTAAATTAAAATATTATCATGAAAGATAGTGCTGGCAGAAAAGAAACAGACTGAAGAATTTTGCAATATATAAACACATGATTAGAAATGCAGCCACTGGCCATTATGTAGTTATACTGACATTTTATAAAAGACATTTGTTTAATAAAAAAATCATCCATAGAAATAATGAACAATTCTGCCAAAATGGAATATGTCCTTGGAGATTTTTTTTTTTTTACTGGATTGAAATACGACAAAGAAAATAATAGTAAATTGAAATGTGAAATATATGAGAGAAATTTGGGATGTAGTGTGTTACTTTGACTTGTTTGTTTCACACTCACAACATGTGACTGCATCTGTATAGCTTTGCCTGGCTAGGTGTGGAAGAATCATGGACTTTGAGGTATCCTTTTCATGTCACAGTACTGCAGAATGATTTTTCTGTATTTATTTCTGTAGTTTAATCTACCAAAAGCTATCTTGCGATATTTTATAAAAACATCATGCAAATGTGGCCAGTACAAAAAAAAGGACCATTAAAAATAAATTGTGAGCTAGGATAAACCTTTTTTTTTGTAGTTAAAGTAGTACAAATGTAAGATCACAAAGTGTTCATCTCTAGCTCTACTGTTTGTTATATATATTAGCCTGTAGAGAGTTAAAATATGCATCTGATACCTGTGAAGCTAATTGAAATCTTGGGGAGGTTTGGGCAGCTGCCATGGCGTACCTGTAGGTGAAACTGGTCTCTCTGGGTTTACTCTGTAAAGGAAGAGGTGACATTTTTAGCTTAATCTCCTCTGTGAAGCGATTTATTTCTGTTATCTCTCTGTATTCATTATCAAGGGAGACTTGAAGAGATTAGTTTCCGTTAATACCCTTTCTGGAGTTGCACTACCTTTGCATTTCCCCACCTTCACTCATGATCAGACATGTAGCTTGTGCACAGTGTCCATGTGCTGAATTACAGAGTCTGGGGTATAAGCAGTGCAGCTGAGTCACATGTGGCCATAATGTTAAGGCTGAAATACAGAAAAGAGATAATATTGTGCTTTCAAAGTTGTCTGAGGATCACAGGCTTCCGCTGGAGGGGTGAAAGTAGGAGGTGATGTTTTCTTTCACAAAAGAAAAAAAAAAAAAGAGCTTGTAATTGTACTTGATTTCTATTTATAGAGCATATACACTAGGGAATTGAGACTCAAGGAGAAATATGAAGTATGTCTTGGAGAACTGGGAGGGGAAAAAGGAGAAAAAAAAACCTGCAGTGAAGTTTTTGTGGCCTTGGCATCACCCTCCTCCTTTTTCTTGACCTCCATTTGGGAAGGTCCCTCCCTCTTGCGGGTGTCAGAAGGGTGGCTGATGGTACAAAGCAAGGTGAGCGAGCGAGCCAGAGGCTGTGGTTTAGGCTGAGTAGTACTCTGCTTGTGAGGTTTCCTCTTAAAATAGGATCAAGCCCAATAGATTTGAGCCATAAGTTGTATTTTCTGGGCACTCCTGGAAGTACCAGGCACAACCTGAATGCTCCAGCTTGTGACCCGTGGCTCTGGTGAATTTAATTGGGCCCATGATAGTGCTGTGTATTAATTTCTATATTGTAGCATTTTGTGTTTTCACATAAAATCATAGTTGGAGAAGATCTTTTGGAATAAAAGATCAGCTTTAGTAAAATCTAAAGGGGCTATAAGGGTTGTTTTCCTTATCATCCTAAAACCTTTTGCAACATTGGCTCTAGAACACTTCACATTGTTGCTGCTGCGTCTCTGGCCTTTCACCTTTTTTACTGACTACATCTGCAGGAGGATACTGACTGTTAGGTTATACTTTTGCGTTTTGCATTAAATATTGATATTCTGAAGTCTTGCTTTGCCTCCAGCTTGTGACGTTGTCCTGGCACCCTCCAGGAGAGGCTGGGGGATAATAAACAACCTGTGTGCAGCGACTGAAGCAGTTCTGCTCACTGATGGCAAGAATTTTGATTTAATAAGTGTTTTGATCCTTTGAAGTTTTTGTGCAGTTTCCCTGAGGATTTACTGTTCCTTTCAGTTGAAAATCAGCTACTGCTTTATATATATTGGGGACATCATGTAATTTTTTTTAAAAAATCTTGTAAATATTGTTGTGCCACTGAATTTCAGTAATTAAAAAAAAATAAACCTTTAAATATTTATATATCATCTGTGGTTCCCTCTCCTGATACCTTCTGTACATTTTAGAAGAAACACTGATCTCATACTTTCTGTTCCTATGTACAACACAACAGTGGTCTGCTGGAAAAATACTGAATTGACTTAGCAGCAGACAAGGTCAATCAGGCTATTATTTCTTGAGAATTAATGACACAGTAGTATTACAAACACTGTATTTCAGATTCTGTGGCACTTGATGTTCAGTAACAAAGCTCATGAAAAAAATGGAAAATATGATAAACTGATGATTGTCCTGCTTTAATATTTTTTCCTGTTCCAGATCCTCACTTCAAATTTCACTTAATTGCATCACATTAGTAAAAATACTGTTTATAAGAATATGGAAATAAGTCCTGGAGTCCTATTAGTACTTTACAGAGATTTTAAATGGGTTTCAAGTAGTATATATAAACAATACAATTTTAGACACAATGATTTGAGATACAATAAAATGGCGCCCTGTAAACTGAAATTATTTTAGCAGTGGCCTGGAGCTTCAAACAAGTTTCAGTGTGGTGTCTCCTTTGTTCCTGACGTGTATGACAGCTTCATTTTTGACTCTGATGTCAGTACATGACTGACACTTAGCACAGCTTGTAATTAGTATCAACGTAGGAAAATTGAAATATACAGTGAAAAAGTAAATTACAAAAAGAAAGCAAGAGAAAGGAATGTAGCTAATAGAAAGGATGACTATCACATCTGGGCCGCCTTTGCTGTCATGTACGAGGAGTCTATTTGTCAGCTCACAAGGCATTTGGGATGTTAAACCATTTTGGAAGAATGAGTGAAAATAAGCTGCCAACGGTTTTTGGTGCTTTACAAATTTTGCTTTGGCTGAGACAAGTGATATGAACAGAAGTTTGTGCAGCTCACAAACAGAGCCATGAGCCAGCTTTTGAAAATCTCCCAAATACCCTGGCCATTCTTCAGGTTCACGCTGCTCATGTACTTTCTTCACCTGAGTAATGGGTACACTGGAAAGAAAAACTGTAAGAACTTGCTGTGTTGTACATAGTTGTGCTAAAACTTGGAGTAGAAATAAAGCCTTTTACCAGAGTCTTGCACATCAAGACTTCAGGAAGACAGAACATAACTGAAGAGTAAATAAATACACAGCATTGACTTAACTTTGGAGAATTGGTAATCTCCAAAATAATGTTGATGAAGGGATTGAAAAATGTCCGTGTTGGGAGCACTGGATGTGTTGTCTCATACATGGGCAGAAATCAGTATTTTGCACTATGCTTGGTTATTAAGACTTACTGAGCTATTAGTCTTATTTATTGCCTGTCATTTCTAGGGCACCTCATGTCATTTTTAAATGTACCCATTGTTTATAATCCTCGACAACGAAGTATTTTTCCATTTTACTATATCCTTTCATCTCTTTAGATTCTCTTTTGCTTAAGACATGTTCTGTTTAAAAGTATACAATATTTAGGAAAATTTTTGGGTGGATAGGATGGAAAAAAAGCACTCTCTTCACTTTCCTTTTTTTTTTTAATTTGAGCCAAGAAGCTGTTAAACAAAAGCCAAAGTCTATTTTCCCTGGTCAAAAAAGATCAGAGAGTATTAAATCTGTCTCATTCTGTATGCTGCGAGCTTTGATGAGTATCTCCCGGGCTTTAGTAATGTCTCTTCAGGAGCTGATTGTCTGCACTGGACTAATGCCTTAAAACAAGGATGGAGTTAAACAGAACAGAAGTGATACTGTGGCTGCTCCAGTTAGTATGAGGGAATATGGAAAACTTACCTGATTCATTGTTTTCTAGAATGAAATATATGAGAATATATCAGACGTCCACAGCTAAAGGTTGCATGGAAACTAGTTAAGGCACTGAAATGCAGTTCTTGGGTTCTACCACTAGTTGAAACGAGCTTATCAGCTCATCTCTATTTGAGGCTAAACCAACAGATATGATCATTGCCAGAAATACATCCATACCTTTATTTTGATTGTTTCTAGCCAGCTGTCCCACCTGCAAACAATACAGGCTACATTAAATAGTACATATATGCAACACAGATATTTCTACTTTTCTTGCATTAAGAGTAAAGAATGCAAGTTTATACATTTCAAACAATCTTTCCCCGTCATGGTGAAACACAATGCTGCGTGTAAAAAGCCTCTTGGTAGCCATGCTTGGAAGTTTCTCTGGTTAACAAAATGCAGTATATCAGAATGTTTTGACAGGTTGTGTTGTTATCAGCAGCCATTATGGTGGAGTTTACCTAGGGACTTCATTATGTTTTCTGCCAAGTTTGGTTGATGCCTTGCTGCAGGAACAGCTCAATGTTTCTACTTTGAGACTTATTGAGAAATTTAATAGGAAAAAAAAATAAAAGTGGGTTTTTGCCAGTTGCACCATAACATCAGAAACTTTCAAAACCTTGAAATATTTAACTGCTTTTTTTTCCTGGCAAGCTTTTTTACCAGTAATGTCTTACATCATCTCTTTTAGTCTGGGTAATTTGGAAACAGGCTGGAATACTTTCATCCAGAAGTCAGCAGTTAGGCAAGACTTTGGGTCAGAGATAGTGCCTGCTTTTGAGTGAATAACCAGTCTGTAGCTGTAAGCTCTCTAGTCTGTAGATAAGAAGTTTCCAGACAAGTTGTCTGCAGTACTCACCTTGATCTTATTTTCTGTAATATCTGACATTTTTATGTCACCATTTGGAAAAATTCTGAGCCACTGTAGATTGAAATGCAGACAGGTGGGTACGTCTCTTCACTTTTTGTTCTCATCAAATGTAAAACTCACTCTAATCTTTTTAAGAATGCACTTAAAATGAGATATTCAGATCCCATAAAACTTGTGTTCTGTTTCTGTCATACAAATACAATATCAAAATTGGATTGTGTGTATCTTTGCAGTACCTTGATTTCATTATGCCATTGATTTTGATTTTTTTTCTGTGGCTATGAAGATTAGAAATATTTTTCTCCTTTGGAGTTTTGGGCAATCATTTGCATCAAAGAATTTCTATCTGTCCTGGCCTCTTGCACCTTTGTGCTCAGCCAGGGGAGCCTCACCTGATCTGTTTCGATTTGCTCCCTTCACTCAGCACTCAGATAAGCTTAGTCACTTCAGCGCTGCATGGTCTGTGAAAAAGAATATCTATAGCATATCTATGGGAAATATTTTAACAGATGCTACGATACTTCAGAAATGCGACAATGTTAAGTCCATCTCTTCAGTAGGTAGTATTCTGGGTTTATTTTTAGTGGCACCTGAGCGAGTTCCAACAGTTCCTTCAGCTCAAGGCCAGGCAGCCAAAGACATCACAGTTTAAAGCCGTGACATTTAAGTAGAGCACAAATGTGCTTTTTATTTGTAGCTTTTACTCTGCTTTTACAGTTCAATTGCTTGTTTTTATTTTACACGTGTAGCAGAAATCTCAAAGTCATGGGTTAATATAGCTAGTGAGGAAATTAATTTAATAGAGCCTTGATTTCATTGTATTTGCTAAACTTAAGTTATAGATATTTTACCTTTTTAAGAAAAAAGTTAATAACACTGAGGTCTTGTATCACGATAAACTAAAGATGGCATTTTGTGGGGTTTTGCTTTGTTGTGTTTTTTCATAATATGAGTCCTTTTTTAACTCAGGAAGAATACTCGTTTTTCATTGTCGTACAGGTGCTAACTGATGATTGTAGGGACTGCTTGTGTGTAAAAGTAAAATTAATTTTTTACTTACAGACATGTCTCTATATTTAGTGTTGTTTACAACTTGAAAATAAGGAAAACATTGCAGTATCTAATAAGTGTATTAATAACTAACATTAATGCTAATAACACACTAGTCTCCTGTGTCATCATTCACCTAGATGCTCTGGAAAGTTGGCTAGCCTTTCTCTAATTTCAGAGGGGTTTCTGAGTTTTGCTGATGTAAATTTCAAGGGGGAAAAAAAAACCCACCACCACTTTGTAATGAAACTTGAGCATCCTTTTTGTCGTCAGTCTCAGTCAACATTCTTTTTTAGTGGGGACATAGCTATAAACGTGCTTTTTTTCTGCTCGCAGTGTAAAATCTGAGTTTAATTTTACTGTGAAATATCCTTAGGTCTGAATTAAAACTTAAGTTGCTCAACCTGGTAAGGGTACCCAGACAGATAGTGCCTACTTATCCTGCTCTATTAAATTCTCAAGTATTAAGAAGGATATACTGTGTGTAGTATAAGACTATGCTGTATATATGCAGTATTTTAAGTTTAATAAACAATTGCACTGAAAAGGGAAAGAGAATTGGAGAGTGTTCTTTTAAATGCAGGAAAAACAGGTGAAGTATGAGAATGCTCTCTCATACTCAGTGGTTTTAATGTCTTTCAATATGGTGTCGTACAGTGAAACACTAATAGAGTGGTATGTGTAATTGAGCTATTCAAGAGCTAAAAGACTGGCTTGTTGCAAGGAGCAGTTTTACAAGACTAAGCAGAACTGGGCTGAAGTAATTCAAGGTCCTGTGGTGAAGTCATGGAAGGCTGCCGAAGCATAGTTTCTTAAACAGATATTAAGTTCATTTTAAATTCATTATCTTCTCCTGATGACAGTATATCTACTATCTGGTTTATTTTGTTAGCATTGCTTTGTAAGTGATCGTGGCTATCTTATGTATTTCTCTCCCCCTCGTCTTAGTGGAATCGGTCGAAATTGGCCGTGGGCTTCTGGCGGCAGCAGCATTTTGGCAGAATTTGGGACTTTGCATCTGGAGTTTGTACACTTGAGCCACCTGTCTGGAAATCCTGTCTTTGCTGAAAAGGTTAGACTGTTCATTCAAAATCATGTTATAAAAGATAAATCACACGTTGGGAGACTAATACCTCTAGGGAGACATTAGGATTTTCATTTATCACAAATCAAAGCACAGATTTTGCATTTATCACAGGAGACAGATATTTTCTAGATGTTTGCCTAATCACCTTGGTATAGTTTTGTATTATAAAGTCAAAAATCTATTCAAAAATTACTGTGATGCATCTTCTTGTATAATAGTACTTACCCAGCCCCATAACACATCCCATTTCTGTTCATGTTTGTTACGGTTTAACCTCAGCCAGCAAATAAGCCCTACACATTCACTCATTCCTCTCTGATGGGGTCAGGGAGAGAAGAATTGAAAGAGTAAAGGTGAGAAAACTCATGGGTTGAGATAGACAGTTTAATAGCTAAAGCAAAAATCATGTATGCAAGCAAAGCAAAACAAGGAATTCTTTCACTCCTCCCCATGGGCGAGCAGGTGTTCAGGCATCTCCAGGACAGCAGGGCTCCATCACATCTAACAGTTAATTGGGAAGACAAACACCATCACTCTAAACATCCCCCTCCCTTCCTCCTCCTTCTCCCCGGCTTTTACTACTGAGCACAATGTCATATGATGTTGGATATCCCTTTGGGCAGTTGGGGTCAGCAGTCCCAGCTGTGTTTCCTCCCAGCTTCTTGTGCACCCCCAGCCCACTCACTGGCAGGGCAGAATAAGAAGCAGAAAAATGTACTTTTTTTACGAGAGTCATGGAAAGCAACTCTCCCTCTCCTTCCCTCATTTCCCAGCTAAGCAATATTGCTTTGCTTTTTGATGTGTAAATAGTTACCAAGTCCTATTCTTTATGATACACTGTAACTGTTATCTTTTTTTTTCCCTAATAAAAACTTCCACTTGTTTTGGTTTTGTATTATTCTTACTGCAACTGCCCCATGTTAGCTAAAACTCATAATAGCTGTTTGATAATGAGACTCTAAATGTTTAGCAGTAGGTTTAAACGCAATGGTCCAATCTAAAGTGAATACTAGTTGTACAAAACTAGTACTGGAATAAATTTTGTGAAACATACTCCTAGCAGTTTTAATGTATTTCGGGGTGAATTTAAAGAGAGTTTCTCTTAAATCAGAACAGAGGCAGGGGAGGGATGTGGAGGGGGTGGCAGCACCCAGGAACAGCAAGAAACAAAGATACTAGATAATTATCTTTTGACATTTATGTAATTTAATGTATAACAGCTGTTCTACTAAGAGGCAAAGTGTGATCAAAGAGTGTGTGTGTGTGTGTGTGTGTGTGTTGAAAATTCTACCCTATATTTCTCTTCCAAAGTGGCATCAAGCTATAGCTGCAAGATGCTGAGAATTTGTTTATGTAAACTGCTCTTAAAATCTTTCAGAGATTGTGATTCCATAGCCCTGTGAGGCAAGCCATTGCAGCTGTGGCATGCTTGATAAAGAAGAAGAAACACTGGAATAAACTTTGCATGGAAATATTCATGGAATAATTAATTAACCGAGGTCTAGATCTTGTTGCAGTCTGCATTCAGGCAATGACTGTTAGCAATGTAGTGTCACGATGCAGAAGGCAGTTAAGTGTACCACGGCAGAATTCTTTCCGTGGCTTAATATAAACTAATTTATCTTCTTTCTCAGCAGCTAGTTCCCTTGATCTCTAGGCATTCAGAGTGTTATAATGAAGCTGTCAGTACCTTTTTGTTACGATTTCTGGTCTGTGGTGCTCAGGATCTTTATTCTCCCCAGTTGCTCACTTTGCTTTTTCTAAAATTCAGTGTAAATGATTTCATGTGCTCTGCAATGGATTGTGTTGCTGGATGACTCCAGCTGCAGAGCATCTGGCCCATAATTGTTTCCCCGGGCTTCTCATTTGTAGTGAGCTCCTTAACAGTGCCGGCAGAGCGCTCCGGGCTGCGTGGGCTCCTGCTGGGCAAGCTGGTTGTACCAAGCTCCCTTACAGCAGTGCTCTCTTTCCCAGGAAAAACTGCTTTACAAGTCACTTCTGCAGCTGAATTAGGCAGTAGGCTTAATATTTAATACTATTCTGGTGTGGTGAGGAATCTAATGCTGAAATAGCTAAGCTTAGTTAAGGCAACTAGCCTAAGTGAATTTCAGTGTCCCATGGAAGGGTGAGAGACTGCCTGTATGGCAAGTCCTAACATTTGGAGTTTGCTTCTGTTAGTTGTTTCATTACCAACCCTTGACACAAAAACTCCAGCGACCTTGAAGGGCTTGTTTACCTGATGATATTGTCTTAGAGGATCTTTTTAACTAGTAATATGATTGTACAGATGAATGCAGGTGTACGTGTTGAACAAGACTATTTGTTTTATTTTTAGGGATATTTGCACTCGAAGACTTTTGACACTGTTTTATTTTGGGGGGGGAGAAATGGATCAATGTTCAGTGTTTTGTACCTTTCCAATAGGTAATGAATATTCGAAAAGTTCTAAATCGACTGGATAAACCAGAGGGCCTTTACCCCAACTATCTGAATCCCAGCAGTGGCCAATGGGGCCAGCGTAAGTACATTATTTCTTTGGTACTGTGACCAGTCTGTCAGTGTGCTGTGTGCAGTTGTTAACTTCTTTCAATCGCTTTTAACGTGTTTTGTGTATGTATATAAAGAACTTCAATAAAGTCATATTATATCTTGAGCTCTATACAACATAAAAAATACTACAAATATTATAGATACTAAGAATAATAATCCTACTTGCTGCATTTTAACGTGCTTTTACCTTTCAGTACGGCTTGCGCAAGTAGGGAAGTGTCTGAATATGTATCATTTTGGAAAGGAATTTGTAGACTACAAAAGTCTTTTATTGAAAAATCTAAAGTGCTCTCTAAAGTAACTGTTTAGGAAATGTTATCATCTCATCTGAATCAAATTCCATATTTTTAGAATACTGAGGCTTCATTGAAAAGAAAAAAAAATAGACCAAGTCTTTTCAGTTAAGGCCAGCTGTGATTCTGTTGAATGCCAACAACCAAGGAAGAAAACTAAACTGTGTCATGGCATTAATCCCTTTGGAACCATTAGTGGAGATACCAAACCTGGAAGGGAAAGGGTAAAATAAAACGCTTGAACATATTGAAGTAATTATGTGAACGCTTCCTGATGACTGAGCTTTTTATTGTTGTGCATTGCATCTTCTGATCTTTGTAACATGTTCAAAGCCTACGTAGTGTACAGAATCAGGATTCTAGAGACCCTGCTTCTTTCTGCACTTTTCCTGCTTATGTTCAGTCTACCACCATCACATTCATTGCCTCAGTGTTCTTCTGGTTTTTTTTCCTCCATACATTATTGAAAGAAAAGATATGCTGTCTTGGTCTGAAAAGACAAGAGCAGATGAGATGGTCTTGCAATGTTGGAACTGGTTAGACAATACAAGAGAGAAAAAGGACTGGAGAAGTTTTTTAATATAGTAGTTTGTTTGGGATACAGCTAAGGTGGAAGCGAGGTTCTGAAGTCCTTATGTGACTGGCCATAGGCTGCATAGATCAAAGAATTTTCACAAAGGCAAAGAATAAGTGTTTTATTGAACAAAATGTATTTTTGAATGCTTTGCATCCTTCTCTGAATTAAAAAGGTTGTACTGCTCAGTTGTCTTGGTCCATCAAGGCAAAGGCTATTTCACTTGTTGAATTATGCCTGTCATTTGAGGAAGCTGCCTAATCTGCTGCGCTGTGAGGCTTCCTTCAGGTCACCATGCCACAATGTCCAGTTCCATGCCCTAGTTGGCACGTTGGTATAAACTTTGACACCCGTGTGCAGATCTGAGTGACGTGTGTCTGCTTGTTGGGCATGTAAAATGTTAAAACCTCCCGCTGGAAGTGCTGATCCCACAGCAAGAGGCACTGGGTTTTGTTAGAAGGCTACCTCAGCATCTCTGAGCCAGATCTGATTGCCTCCTTCCTTAGCTTCAGTCAGCCACAGAAACTCAGCTTTTTGGTGAGCTGCATGAGAGCAAAGCTTTCTAGTGGTTGATGTCAATAGTGGCTGTGCATATTTATTTTAAAGCAGTCAAATAGTTACTGTGACTTACGGCCTTTGCCGTTTCCCTGGTTTTTTTTATATTCTTGTGTCTTATGTACTCCCCACTAAATTAAATGCCTTTCTTTTCGGTGTGCATGGGAAAACTTTTGGTTTATACCACCTTTGCTTTCCAATATCATGTAGTATTGACAAAGAAGGGCAGTGGCATTCCAGATGCATCCCAGGATGCATCAAGAGTGTGGCCAGCAGGTCAAGGGAGATTCTGCTCCCTCTCTACTCTGCCCTAGTGAGGCCTCATCTGGATTCCTGTGTCCAGTTCTGGGCTTCTCAGCTCAAGAGGGACAGAGAACTTCAGTTCAGTGCAGGCTACCAAGATGATCAGGGGACTGGAGCATCTTTCTTATGAGGAAAGGCTGCAGGAACTGGTGCTGTTTAGTCTAGAGAAGAGGATTCTGAGGGGCAATCTCATTACTATTTACAAATATCCAAATGGTGGGTGTCAGGAGATTGGAGAAGCACTTTTTTCTATTGTATCTAGCAACAGGACAAGGGGTAATGGGATGAAGCTGGAACACAAAAAGTTCCATTTAAACTTAAGAAAAAACTATTTCACTGTGAGGGTGACGGAGCCCTGGCACAGGCTGCCCAGGGACAATGTGGAGTCTCCTTCCTTGGGGGTCTTCAAGACCCATCTGAACATGTTCCTATGTGACTTGATCTAGGTGGACCTGCTTCTGCAGGGGGGTTGGACTAGATGATCTCTAAAAGTGTCTTCCAACCCCTACCATTCTATGATTCTATGAAATGGCTTCTGAACATGCAAATTAAGGACACAGGCATTGATGCAGGTCACCCTCTAACACACCAAAGCAGCAGAATCGAATCTGATCTTGTTGCATCTCTTCCAAGTTGTCTCCATTCACTGATTGATTTATTAATACGTTTTCTATAGTAGGAGATGAGAACGTAAGGCTTGAGATGCTTTATTTGAGATAGCTTTTCTAGGCTGTTTTCAGATGATTACAACAGGAAAAAAAATAAGCCTAGACACTTAATTGGTACAAGACAGAAGTATTATCTGTCAAACATCAAGTGAGGAAGGAGGAATAGTTTCTGAACATTTCTTCTCTAGCAATGCTGTTACTGTGAAGGACATTGCTGGATCCCTGCCATTGTTCCTGTAAATTCATTTAGCCCTTGTTATTTTGACAGTAAACTGACAGTGATTTGCTGCAGCGTGCGTCAATTGGATTTGTCTACTGCAATAATGTATATAATAACAGGGCTTATTATTGATGAAACTGTGCTTGTGCTATTTAGTTTGCAAATGTCAGAGGTTTCTATGGTAATTTATTTAGGAAACCGTAAAGGTCATTTAAATGCTGCTGTTCAAAGATCAGCCTTTGATCACAGAAAGCTTTCTCCTTTTTTTTTAGGAAGACTCTTTTCCTTTTGGATCATGAACATTTAATTAAATAAATGGTGTATTCTTTCCAGAAATTTCATCTATTTCTCCTTCAAAAGAGGGGAGGGGGTGGTGAAGCTGTTTATAATCCAGGTTTGATGGTACAATGTATTCGTGAGGCAAGGGGACAGGAGGCGTTTGGAAACTAAATTAATTTTTTGTGTGTCACAGGCTAGTGGAGGAAAAAGAGACTGTTAATATAAAGTTTGAATAGAAAAAAGTTTTATCTTCTACATTTGCATGGCTTTGCAACCTATTGAGAAGGTTAAAGGAGGTAGTCCACAAAGAGAAGATGCTAATCCTCACTCATTCTTTGTGTTATTTTGAACAGAAACGTAACGTTGAAGCTAAGATCAGTTAGATCCTGAGAAGTGTGAGCTCTGGACCATTAACCTTTCTGCATCTCACTTTATGAGCTTGGATTAGCCAATGACTGTTTTGCTTTGCTTATGCCCAGAATGTTGTGGTATGACTCACAGATTTGCATGCTGTATGTAACAACATCTCCATTCTGGATGTCTTGGGTGAAATTAGTCAACCCCTTCCTTTCTTTAAAATTGATGGTTATGAATGAGTAGTCCTGGTAAAACACTTTGAAATCCTTTCACTGAAGGCTTGCTAAATGCCAAATCCCTCAATGTTACCAGGCAGCACCAACTTAAGAAAAGAAAATCTCTAGCTAGTACTCTTAGTTAATGAGCTTAGAGAAACACTTTTACATATATAGTTGTAGTATTTCATGTGCTGTGGACATCCATGCTGAAATCGTGAGAGCTGATTAAACTTTTGCCAAGAATCTTCTAGTCTTCTGGGCAGCAAGTGAGTGCAGCCCCGTGCAAGCAGCTGAAAGCATTGCTAACTTTCACATCATTGGTGCAACTGGCATCAATCAGTTTTAATCATGTGGTGTTAGTGTTTGCAGGGTCACATCCTAAATGTGTGCAGTTTAATAATCACAGCTTCTGTAGCACCAGGACATTTCATATAGTAAGCGTAGGGCAGAGGCAAGTAGTGTGATAGCAATAATCCTCTGTGGGTATGTAAAATTTTTGTTTTACCTTCCAGAACCACTGCTGAGTTCTGAGAGCAGCCAGATGTTCAAAAATGTAGTATATTTTTACAGGTATGGGTCGGCATTTTGAAATACTGTTAAATAACCTGAAATTAACTCTGCAGTAAGGAGCTAAAACATTTTGTCATTTTTTATGAAGTGATTTAAATGTAGCACTAGTAAATAAAAAAGCAAATAAAAACAAAGCCTGCACGTGAAGAGGGAAAAACATTTATCAAATTAGAGAACACTTTCTACTCTTTTTTTTTTTCTGGTTTTAGAATAAAAAAGAACCATAGATTTGCACATTTTTATATGGGATAGGTGACACAAATTAGAGTTAAACTTATAAATTCTTGTTTCTTTACCATGGATTCCTGGGGCACATCTTGAATATTAAATATCTGTGGTGCTTTAGGTTGATGAAAAAAGTCAGCAATTAAAGAAATAATTGTATCTACCACCTAAGTTTTTCTTCAGGTTCCAGGCTTACATTTATTAAACATCGTTGTAGGAAGAGATCATTAAACGTACTGTTCCAAATTGTAATTGTATTTTATTGCCCAGGCTGAAGGTGAAATTGCTGTTCAATCTCTTCCTTCCCTTTTAAGATCACGTCTCCATTGGAGGGCTTGGGGATAGCTTTTATGAATATTTGCTCAAGGCATGGCTGATGTCGGACAAGACAGATGAAGAAGGCAAGAAAATGTATTACGATGCTGTTCAGGTAAATAAGATATTTAAATCTTCTTTTCCATAATAATCTAATCTATAATAATCCTGAAGAGACAGCCTCTGGGAACAATGTGACAGATTTATATCTTTGCCACCACAGTGTGGATTTTTTTTTAGAGTTAGTTAGTTTCTCTTTTAAAAAGACTTGATCAAATATAAGCGCTTGAGGAATACAGATACCATAGGAGAGAGTCTTTAGGGTTTGTTTTTCTTTCCCCAAGTGCAAACAGTCCATTCTCTCTGATACTGGAAGAGAAAAATATGAAATATGCAACAAAAATGTATCTACAAGTAGGTCTCAGAAGTTCAGTTATTTTTTTCTTCAGTCTTCCCTAAAAATATTTCTTTTTCCTTATATCCAGGAGGAAGTTCCTGTCTTGTGTTTCAACCTCATATTTCAGCCATTAGTCTGTTTTGATTGTGATTGACACAGGGATCAATATGTTAGACAATTATAAATGAAAATAGAAGGTTTTGTTGCACAATGAGGTTTTGCTACAAGAGTCGTATATTTGCCAGAAAGAGACAGTTATTCAAATTGGACAGGAGAAAGTTTTCAAAAATCAGAAAGTGAAATTTTAATTCTGATCCTTCTGGTCTGCAATTTGCTTCGTTATTGATGGTGTTTCCTTAATAAGCTGGTTTGGGAGAAATAATGGTTTTGTGACACCAGATTGAGACTTGAAAAGCATTAAGTTCAAATTCTTATTTACAGATTTTCCTTACAGTCTTGGGAAAAAGGCCTTTTTTCTCAGTTCTTTGTTTTCGTTATATATATTTATATACATATAAAAACTAAGAGGATCATATTACTTCTTTTTTTCCCCATGCTTTCATCTGTTTTGACTGGAAGCTCTCTAGGGCTGGGACTTTTATCTCTTACTAACTGTATGTATGTACAGTGCCTCTGTAGGCAAGGCTTCAAGATGCTAAGCAGTATCTACTTATTCTTTTATACCTCTGGAAATGCACTGTCGCCAGGGAAGAGACACAAGTCTCATTTTACTTCTATTACCACAAAAAGTGATGATATTAAAAAAAATAGAACTATTTTTTTTTCTTTAGATAGAAAACTCATATGTGAGGATTAGAGGGAGGGTATGATCTCTGGTGGTAGTAAATTTGATCACCAATTATCCTCTGCTAAGAAAATTCTGCCTTTAATTTTGTAAGTGCAGATTTGGATGCAGTTGGCCTCATTTTCCCTGCTAAGGTAGCTTTAGAGCATAAGGTGGATTTTAAATTAGGTTTGAGTGTATTGGAGGCTATAACACAAGAAGTAGCACGGCAGTAGCTCAGCTACCAGGTTGGCAGCCAAAAAGACAGAACAAAAGCCAAAAAGACAGAACAAATCAATTCATCTTAACCATAGAAGGCATTCTGAAGCACCTCAAAGCTGCTTCTAGCCTCCTGCTTTTACTGGTATAATGACATCAGGTTTTTCTTTTAAATACATTCTCAGACAGAGTAAGTGCTAGTTCACAGACACGTGGTAAAAGCCAGTGTTCTTTGGCTAGTACAGCTGTTCTGGAAACCACCAAAGGCAGTCCAAAATGCAGTGCAGCCATCACCCTTGTTGGCAGAACCGTGAGCACATTGCCTTCCATCCTGCTGGGCAGCAGCTGGGGCACGTTGATCCCAGAGTCCAAGAGAGCCCAGCGCTTCAGTGGCCACCTCAGGACTGCTCCTTCTAAGGCTGAAGGTTCATGCTCCCCTGACTCATGCACAGCTGGAGCAAGGTACATCAGCAAGTCTGCCTTGCCTCACGCCACACAAGCGGCTGTGCCATCTCACGTCAGCTGCACTGTGGCCATGTGCCTGGGTCCCTCCTGAGCCAGCCCAAGCCAACTACCTTCTGTGGACTAATTGTCAGGGAAGCGGGTCAGGAGCACTCCAAGGGATGCAGCAACATGACTCTATATAATATAAACTCAGACATTAGCTGTACTAGAATAACAACCTCTTCATACATGAAAGCTATCGTAGGCATCCTGAGGTCCCAGAGGGGGGCAGAAGTGGGAATGGGCACGACACTGTACTCAGGGGTGAGCTGAGGGAGCAGAAATGCATCACCAAATGTGGCAATATCAGTGATAGGGGTGGAGGTCTTTTGTATGTTACTAAATTTTAAGTAGTTGTTATCTTAATATTTTTGAGTGGTACTAGCTCTTAAGCAATCCAAGCACCAAAGAATCATTTCGAGTAGAAGAATCATAAACTCATAGAATGGTAGGGGTTGGAAGGGACTTTTAGAGATCATGTAGTCCAACCCCTCTGCAGAAGCAAGTCCACCTAGATAAGATCACATAGGAACGTGTCCAGGCAGGTCTTAAAGTCCTTTAGGATCATCCAGTCGAGTCTGTCCCAGAGTATCAGTGTTTGAGAGGGCCAAATGATCATTAAATATGTGCTAGATTTTGCCATACTGCTGGCTGAGTGCTATTTCTGGTGTTTTCTGAGTGATGGCATTTGTGGTCTCTGTTTTCTGTGCTGAGGCACATCTGTACCAAAGCTGAAAGTGTACATACAGCACTTAGAGGTGCAGTGTGATGTTGTAACGTAGCTTGTTCAGCAAACAGCAGGGAAACTGCAATCTCACAGAAACTACAGTCAGTTTGGGCCCCATTGAGATGCCAGGTTCTTTGCCAGAGTAACTAGCCTGTTTTGAAATCCGTCCTGATATTGGCTTTATTGCTATTGATCCCTTACTTACCTAAATTAAAGCTAATTTAAGACTGCACAAGCTGCAGTCTTCCTTTATGACTAAGCCTGCAAGGTTTGGGCATTCTGAGTCTGCTTCAAATTTGCTTAGATAAATTTCCCCCAACGCTTTCAGAATCTTTTTAAGACTATGCCAAAGGGAACGGCATGATTATTTCTGGCTGTTTAGTCCAGCACATACCCACCAGATTCTGAAAGAGCAATGTAAAGGCTGGATACCTAACTCAATGACTTCCGCTATCCAGAAACCACAAATGAAAGTACATGGTGAGTTATAGTTCACTGTGAACAGCTGAAAATTACATAGATAAAGCTTTGGGATTATTTCTTAGATTGTTCTGTAATTCTTATTTAAAACAGAGTTCTTTCTATTAGAAGTTTTGCAGCACCTATAGATTGTTTTATGGCTTAAGTTAAAAAGCACTAAGTAAGATGTAAAACTAGATTTTAAAACTTTTTTTCTGCTTGCCATGAGTGAGGTGTGCATTTGGCTGATGCTGCTTGAAGAAGAGTTTCTTTCTAATGGGAAAAGGTACAGTTAGTCTTGTTTTGAATAGCAGAGCATAATATGAATGTGTTTATAAGGCTGTCAGAGGGATTCACAGACTAGAATTTGCACAAAAAGAGAAGTGAATGTATTTTAATTGCGAGGGGTTTTTTTTTTAAAGCAACATGCATCATGTCCTGGTTTGCATCATACAGGAAGTATAAGATCTTTAAACTAGCTTCAACAGATAGCATGCGACATTTAGTTACAGAACTAAGATGTATTAAGCTGTTAGTCATATTTTCAGGATATAACTGCCTACAGAACAATCATATCAGTCTTTGCAAGTATCCAAGACAGGAACTATCCCACTCTTCTTGGTTAACACAGTTGATCTCTAAGACATAACTGAGTACGTTTAGTAAGAGAACATAATAATTTAGAGAAAAAATGGACCTTGTGGGTCCACTTGTATTTAGTCCAGTAATAGCAGACTCACAAGCAACTGCATCAAATCCTTCCCTCTTGAACATGTCAGCTCTCATTTTGTAAGTAGAAGAGCAATTTTCCCCACTATTCCTGTTGATAGGTTGTCTCATGTTTGGTGTCCCATGGTCAGGTATATTTTCCAGATTTTCCCATTACATTTATTTATGGCCCTTGTTGCAAGCTTTCTGCATCTTGAGTATTTCTGCTCTCTCTGACACTGCCATCATCCCCTCCTCAGTGTTTTTCTAGAGAAGTGGCCTCTAAAGTCTGTAAAAAGAGCAGTAGCTCAGCCCAGAACTTCCCAGGAAGACGGAGAGTCCCTCAACAGCACTTCCCAAGCAGTTCTTTTCAGTGCAGCCCACGTGCCACTGTGGTGTCAGAGAGGTAAAGGTGCTGCGACCTGAAGTTTCACCCATTGTCATGGTAGTTTTCTTTTAGACTTTTAGATTGTTTATTTTTTCTTACTGGGTAACAAGTGCTCAGAAGATTGTAACAAGAAAACTAGTGATCTCCAGAGACCATAGCACATGGAAGTAGAAACAATGAAAAATAGCTGTTGTGAAGCAGTGTCCCAGCCATTCTTTGCCAGATTTCTATGGCACTCCTGAAAGTCAGACTGCTGCTAGGCTGGGTTGCACAATTAAGGAATGCAATAACCTTCTGTGGGTATCAAAAGGCAAAAAAGTAACTTTTGCCCTCAGGATTTTGGATATTCAGACAGAAAATACATAGGATTACTTCTTAATTGTATGCAAAGTTTTGACGTGTCGCTAACTTTTGAGATTAGCCTTGGCACACTCAGTTTGTACTCTGCCAAAAGAAGCTATATGATTTTGATTTTGTTTTGGGTATTTTTGGGTTATATTTAATGTTGGCATGAAATAGTGAATATTTTTCAGAGCTGTGGAGATTTCAGCTTTTCAGATAGACAAACAAATCCATGTAGAGTCCTTTTGCATTGATATGAGGGATACAACAAAGTCTTGTTAGCTAACTGAAGACATGATATTGGCAGATAGACCCTTTTCATAACCCAGAGTTTCATAAGGATCTGTTTAATTGTCGTGACAGCCTGGTGGGTGGTCTGTGCTGATTGCAGTTTCCATTAAGTTGCTTGAAGTTGTTTGCTTTGTGATCATAGTGGTCTTAAAAACTACATACTGACGTGGACAATGACAGAACTGTAACAACTCAGAAGAGTTTGTTATACTGGGCAAAACCAAAAGCATATTAATGAATTGAACATTCAGTACTTGAGCCCTTCTTGGCATTAAAGGAAGTATATAAATAGGGCAGGAAGGTTGGTGCAAGAGGGGCTCATCTTCAGAAAGAGAGTTGGTGCAGGGGAACCAGCATCCCCACTGAGGGGGCGGGAGGAGGAGGAAGTATTTTCTATAGCTTGGATGTGTACAAATGAATAAATGGGCAGTTTATTTACATATTTGTCAGCTGTCATGTTTGAACTATTTATCACCCAGGTGCACTGGTGTTCTGCTCATAGTGATAGTATAGCTGTATTATGTAGGAAAACAAGATTACCCTTAACAGACAAGAACGTCCAGAGGACTCGCTGCTCATTCTTACTGTCTTCACTGTATTTCCACTCTTGACTGGAGTTTTGAGGCTCTCAACAACTGCTTGCAGAAAGTGTGAAGACGAAACACAGGCTTGTGCAGATTTTAAAATCGTTAATAATTTAGTTATAGCTGCACTTATAAAAATGTTTATTTGTTTGTTTATGGACTGTCAGAAGAAATAGCAAGCTATAATGTTGTTAGAACCCTTCAAGGAGGTTATTAACTAAAAAAGTCCTATGAGGGAAATTGTCCCCTTTTTGCTCATGGCTTTGCTCTTGTCAGTTATTTTCTCTTTTTTGACAGCAGAAAAGCTTGTCAGGAGCAATAGATATTTATTCTAGAATATTCAGAAAGTACATAATGTAACATTTTGAGAGTCACTTGCTTTGATTCATGCTATTCCATTAATACTGTTTTAAGAATATTAATCTAGCCTTCTGGTAGCAGACAGCATTAAGTACGTGCAGTATGCTCTTAGAGACACTGAGAGATCTATACAGGGAGAAAAACCCACATAATTAGATTTTTCAGTGAAAAGTAAATTATCAGTGTTCCTCTAGAACTTAATCATCTTTTTACTGATCAAGTGGATGAGTATCACAGTAGTTACATGATTGCCAGTGTTTCCATTTTGAAAACTAGGCACCTCCATTATAAGCATTCATATTTAATGTCATATGCAAGCTTGCCTGTACATGTCTGAAGCCCAAAACCATTAAGTACCTTATTGTTTTCTTATATACTGTGTTTATAAACAGAGGAAGAAAGCCAATGGCATTCTGGG
>WBNH01011726.1:0-19872 GCA_013401255.1 Urocolius indicus | reverse complement strand
CTAAAATTCACTGTTAGTTTTTAATAAGTTATTTAATATTGTGTATCTTAGCAGTACTTTTTGAGTCTGTTTTTTGGTTACTGAAGTGTAAAGAGATGAGGCAGACGGTTGCTTTTCTGTAGCCTAGTGTTGAAATTACAACTGGCCAGAAAATACTTGTCAGCCTGGTCAAAGAGATACTTACAGCCTGTTATATCAGACTACCTGTATTTACTGAATTGCTGTGAAGGTTAAATTTATCTCGCTTTTTAATTAAACAGCTTTCTTATGGAACTTTTTCATGCTTTCAAAAGAAGTACTGTTACTGAAGTATAGCTGGACTGTTTGCACTGAGGAGCTGCTATTTTTTTTTTTTTTTTGATTAATGTTACAGATTATAAACAAGTGTCTACATTCAAGAGTAGAGATTACCTGAGAAAATGGGATTCTCCAACTCCCTAAACAGATTGAGGAGAATCTGGAGTTTAAGCCCTTGGTTTCCATGGCTGGGTCAGTGTCTGAAGACAGTAATTCAAGCCTTATTCCTTGTGCCTCTTATCACTACCATGTAGAATCGGGGTATTTCCTTCTTTTTAAAAGCACTTTGAAGTCCTGAGTAAAAAGTTAAGTTTAAGAGCTGTTTTATTAATGTGTTATTAATTAAAAAGTTTTATCTCATGAATGTGCATGGTTCTTCTGCTGTGTGGTGTTATTTGTTAAGACCTTCAACTAAGTTTGGGTAGCCACATAGGTGTTCAAAAGGAGAATTTCTATAGAAAGCAGCTGTTCTGTAGACTTACAGGGGCATATGAGGAATGCCAGTGCTCTGTAATTCTCCATCCTAGCTGTTTTCTAACTTTTTTCATCATGTGACATGTCTTGATGCAAATAAAAACCATGAACTTTTTTTGAAATGAAAAAAATTACTCCTGTACAAACAAAAAGCACAAATGCCAATTTTGTTTTGGTGTACTGTAACTCAATACAGTTTAATTTTACCAACTAATTGTAAATAATATTCTCCTACAGTAAACATACCAATGACATGTGTGTATATAAAATGTTAAAAGGTATATGTATATATTAAAGGTGCAAATTTTAAATGGCTGTTGCTACTTGAGGATAAAACCATGGAGAAAAATCACTAGGGTTATTTTCTGTAAAATACGCTATAACTGTAAAATAGGCTGTGCTTGTGACATTAACTTCTTTTTGTTGAACGCCATGCAGCTGAGACCACCGGGCACTCTGTTTTGCACTTGGGCCATGGTAGCATGTATACAATTCGTGTATGGAAAAGCACCCTGTATATGGCTGGGAAAAGAAACCTGGGTCTAAAGTAATCCGCATTGGTGTTGGGTATTGGACAGAATTATGTTACATCTGATCTGGAGATTGCAGTACTGTACTGAAGGAACACTCCACGAAGTGAAAAACGTCACCAGCTGCTTGTCTGTCAGTGGCTGTGCAACTTGGCTTATTAAAGGGAGGGGACTGAATTTCAGGTTAAAAGGTAGCACAGTCAGGGAGTGGGGCATGCAGAAAGGTACTTTAAAAAGAAGGGAAGGGAAAATGAGAGGGCAACCAAAGTAGCATACCTGGAAAACTAACTTGTAGATGAAGTTTTGGTTATGTACAGGACTTTAGTAGATTCTTATGAAAGAAACTGTACTGGAACTGGTATATCTTTATTCTGAGTATTTAAAAAGGGTAACAATCATATATAGACTATATGTAAAGGTAATTGTTACTGCAGAAACTTGAACTTTTTAGTGTCATTTTATAGCATGTATAATAAAGAAATTAAAATATATTTTAGCATTTAATCCAACGGAGCATTTGAAATTACTTGCTATGTATTTGCACAATAGAGTTCAACACTGCAATTCTCCTGTTGAATGTTAAAATGAAGAAGGGATCACTTGTGAACTCACTTACTGATTTCTCTGACTAGAGCAATAGCTTCCTGCACGTTTAGGCTTGCTGTAAATAAAGCTTAGCAGGGTTTGTCACTGTGAAGTGACAACTACACTTGCTTCCTATGAAGTGTATTTACCTCACTTGTTACTTCTGTTAGTTCAAGCACTGCAACATGATCAACAGGAATGTTTAACTTTTTATATCAGTGATTCTTTTCCCTTGCACTTTTGTTCAAAGTTGCTATAATTACCTGCTGAGCAAAAAAAAAAAAAACCAAAAAAACCCAACCAAAAAACCCTACCCAAAATGTAAATTATGTAAATATTGTAAATAGTATGGGCATATGTCTGTTTTAGTTTGACTGTTTCAATCTTTTATTGAAGCAGGAGTTGTAAAAAATCCAAAACAAAGAAAAATAAAACTAGGACAGGAATCCTTCTGTCTTGTATTTCTTATAGTAAGCACAGTGGGTGGAGATTTCTTAAAAAGAATTTATATTGCTTTTTTCTTAAGTTATCTTAATATCAAAACCTGCTCTTAGTTTCCTACCTTTTGCCCCTCAAGACTTCAGCTCATCCTGAGTGTTTCTGCAAGCAACTTCTACTATGTGTGACTCATCTCCAAAGAAATGCAGACTTACCTTTTCCAACAGGTGCTTGCTTCAAAGTGTGCTTTCCCCTGAGTAGATGGTGCACAGTGTGCAATACTTTCTGGCTACTGAGTTAGCTGGAGCTGACAGAATGGGAGAGCGATGCTCTCTGCCTTGCCCTCTGCAATGGCTTCCTCCCATGTAGGAAATACTGCAGCCTACAGCCTCCCCAGCACAGCAGTGAGCTGGAGGAGGCTGCCACAAGCACCCAGGCCTGAATCCAGCTCTCTTTGCTCTCCCTGAGAGGTGACCCAGACTGGACCAACAACTGGAAGTGCTGCAGGGAGTGTGGCACTTGCTCACCAGGCAAGCTCCTTCTGTAGGTGTATTTCCTGGGACGGACAGGTGGGACTTCCTCTGGTGCCTGAGCCCACGCTGTGTCACTGCTGCTCTCCACCATTGTTGGTCCCTCTTGCTTCTTCTCCAGGTATCTGCAAAGAAACATCTGAGGGGGATGCAGCAACGCCAAGACTTAAAGCTCCTGCTCAGGGAGGACTCAGTGACTTCTCTTCCCAACCTGCCACATTCTGCCTCTGGAAACGCAAGTAATCTTTCAGGTTTTCTTGGTGTTGGGGTTGTGAAATTCTCTTGTCTTGGATTGACACTTCCTGTTCATTATTCCTGGTGCTGCTGGAATGGGCCTGTCCATGTTCACTGTGTGTGGATGATGGGGCAGCAGCTGCCTTTCCCCCACTTCACAGTTCTTTCCTTTTTTAAGTCTTGTATCCAGAGCCCTTCACCTTCTGCGGTCTCAGACAAGCTGGGTAACTTGCATCTCATTTTGAAATTACAAAGAAGGCTGAAACATCCATTAAATATACCATCAACAAATCATGCCTGTGCTGTGCACTTCCTGAGACTTTAGAAGACTACTGTAGAAGCAGAGGGAGCTTTCCTGGGGCCTGCATCTACTTCCTGATGCTTTTCTGAGGAAAAGAGGAGAAGAGTTAGTGGTGAGATTTCTTCTGCTAGACAGATGCCATTTTGGACAGTTACTTGCCCAGAAACAAGAAACTTTTACCTTCAACAAACAAAACTCAAATTTCAAGTCCTGCTCACTGAGGCAGTTGGAAGAAGCTGCTTTCAGTGATACTAGTGTGGCAGGGGACTGGCCTGAGAGTGAAAATAATCCTTGTGTGTGCAGTTGCAGCAGAGAGAATTAATGACTTTTTTTTTAGTGACTTCAGTAGTTGCACTTTTAGGCCACTGCACTGAGTCCCTTTGCCCAGCTTGTACTGGAACTTGCACACAATGTACAATTGTTTTTTTCTCTTGCAAATAGTTTCTCAATTATAAAAATGAATATTCAGTTCCATGGTTTAGCACTTTCAAATAGCACAAACTTAGACCAAAGTCCTATATCTGACTGGAGTTCAGAAACGGGCAATAATGAAAACATAGAATCACAATTTACTTTGGAAAAGACCCTTGGAAATGAGTCCAGTCGTTAATCCAGCACTGCCACATCCACTATTAATGTACTATTGCATATCGCAGACATGATGATCTGCTCACTGCCTACATATTGCACTCTGATGTCTCAATACTGATGCTTATGTGAATTGCAGGGACACATTTTGATCTCTAAAGAAGCAGATAAGAAAGGCCGATATTACTACGATTTTGTTAGCACAGACCTTTGTGATTGAATGTGAAAAAGCAATATATTCTCATAGGGAAGTCAAGGTATAAAGCTTCAGCCCCTCTTCATTGCCACCAGTTCACTTGCACCTGCCTAAGTCAGCAATAGCAGCAATTTTGCTTCCTGAAGTGATTGCTGCTCACATGCAAAACCACCAGACCAGCTGCCCCTGGCTCTGCAGTCTGGAGCTCACTCCATGAGTAGCTTTCAGAGCAAGAAGATAGGTTTTCACTTCTGCTGTTAGGACCCTGCTCTTTGATCACAGAAAATAAAGTACTTGTGCTATCTGACAGAACTATGCACACCTCTAAAGAAAACATGGCAGGAGTTTTAATTGCTCAATAATGGCTTATATTACCAATGTAACTATGGCTAATCATTGGGGTTTGTATGCGCTTAAAGGGTGTGTGTAGATCTGTGTACTTTGACCTTGTTTCTGGTGTGACAAACTGTCATATCCACCAAATGCAGGTTATCCCCAGACAGTGAGAAGTAAGCTCTGCCAGACTCAATGCTGTGCCATGTCCAGCCATACCAAAATAAGTTTCTGACTTCAAATTCAGACAGAAATTCTGTAAAACCATAGGCCAGGGCCAATCTTCTTGCAGCAACTAAGATGCAGGCAAGCCTCTAGACACTTGAAGAAAATCAGCATGAAAACCATCATGTCTGAATTTATTCTATTTGTGCTTAATTGTGCACAACCTCTTCATTGTACAGTATCCTTCAAGCTTTCAACTCCTGCACAACTGGCACTTAGAATGTTTTGGGATATCTACCACATTGCCATCCCCCTGAATTGTATTGGAGCACAGCAGACAGTAAAATGCTGGTTACCTATTGCCTGCTTTTGTCAGACATCTGTCCCAGAACATTTAAGGCCTGTCCGGGGAGGCCCGATCTGTCTTATCTTGCAGAAACCTTGTGTCAGCATGGGTCTGGTTATGAACTACCAACCTGTGCTGGGTCACTGGAGAAGTCATGGTTTTCCCTCAGTACGTGTCTTCCTAAGCCCTCACCTGGGTATGTGACCAGGCTCTACACCTTGCTGGATCTCAGGGTTCTAGTCAAGGACCATATACAACTTCTTGTTTCTGTAATCTTGCAACCAAGGAGCTCATAGCATATACCTAGCAAATTAATTTGGTTTTCACATACCAGAGGAGATAAACATGTTTATCTTGAGCACAGACCCAGTCTGAGAGACCCAGTCTAAGACACACAAGCAGAAAACAGAGCATGAGAGCTGCCATTCCAGAGCAAGACTGTGCCAGGACTATGGTGAAATCCTGAATACTGGGTTCATTCAGTTCATGGTGGCAACAGAAGGTAAGTAGTAGGCAGAGAGTGTTCCCTTGTGCCTCTTTCCCCTCTGTACAAGGCAACATGCTGCGGTATGGAGAAGAGACTGAACCTCATGGCATCAGGAGGCTCCTGGGTGATGCAGAGGACACAAGAGAGAATGGCTTGCACAGGGTGGATGTGAACCTGGGTGTCCATGCCATGTGTCCAGGCAGCGAGTCTCTCAAGGCACAATGGCTCTTGAGGTGATAGCTTCTCAGCCAACTAACAGCAAACCTCCTCCAGAACTTCTTGGCAAAGGATCTCTGGATGCATAATATTTACATGGGTTTGAGGCATGTCTGGACAACACTGAGATTTGTTAAATAGAATACCAGTATGAGGCCTAGGATGAACTGAAAATTCTAGAAGGCCAGAAGAGTACTTGAAGTATCCTAAACACATGCTTGGTCTTATGTTTTTGTTCTCATCTGCTTATGGTCAGCGTTGATGTCAGACTCAGGTGAGTCTTTGGTTGGACTGAGTACTGCCTTTTATTTTTAATTTTTTTTCATTGGCCTTCCTTTTCCTCTAACTGTTGGTTTCCCTTTTTAGGCTCAGTTGGTAAGCTCAAACATCCCTAATAGGGTCAGGCTAAATAAAAAGCCTCACTTTGTCGACCCAACAGAACAGATTTACAGCCAGAGCACATCACTCTCACTGAACTTGGTTTTCTCCCCTTTTAAACAAAGCAGACCACATAGTCCAAAGAAACAGACTTAACTTTTTCCACAAGCATTTCACCAAGTATCTATGCAGAGGAGCAAGACACACCAGGGCTTGGCGCACTCCTGATGGCAGGGCCAACCATGCCACAAGAGGTCCCCTACTGTCCACCACATCTATCTGGGACCCCCAGGACCATCACCTCCCTCGGCACCACTGCTGGCCTTGAAAGGGGAGACACAAGAGAAATTAGTGAAAGGCTGCAATGAAGAGGAAGATATTAAATGAGAGGGCATGTGATTGGACGAGGGAAAGGCTGTAGATGTTATTTAGCTGAACTTTAGTAAAGTCTTTGACACCATTTTCCCATAGTGTTCTCCTGGAGAAATTGGCTGCTCACAGCCTGGATTAGTGCATTTTTTTGCTGGGAAAAAAAACCCCATCTAGATGGCCAGGTTCAGAGAGTGATGGTGAATGGAGTTAAATCCAGTTGGCGGCTAGTCACCAGTGGTGTTCCCCAAGGTTCAATGCTGCGGCCTGTTCTGTTTAATGTCTTCATCAGTTATCTGGATGAGGGGATCAAGTCCACCCTCAGAAAGTTTGCAGATGACACCAAGTTGGGTGGGAGTGCTGATGTACTTGAGAGCAGGAAGGTCCTTCAGAGGGACCTGGACGGGTTGGAGCAATGGGCCGAGGCCAATTGTATGAAGTTCAACAAGGCCAAGGTACTGGACTTGTATGAAGCTCAACAAGGCCAAGGTACTGGACAACCCCATGCAACACTGCATGGAGCAGAGTGGCTGAAAAGCTGTCCTGCAGAAAAGGCCCTGGGGGTGTTAATTGACAGCTGGCTGAATATGAGACAGCAGCGTGGCCAAGAAGGCCAGTGCTGCCCTGGTTTGTATCACAAATAGTGTGGTCAGCAGCATCAGGGAAGTGATTGTGCCCCTGTACTCTGCTCTAGTGAGGCAGCACCTCTCGTAGTGTGTTTTGTTTTGAGCCCTTCACTACAAGAGGGATTCTGATGTGCTGGAGCACTTAGAAAGAAGGGTAATTAAGCTGATGAAGGGTCTTAGAGCACAAGTCTCATGAGGAGTGGCTGAGGGAGCTGGGTTTGTTTAGCCTGGAGAAGAGGAGGCTGAGAGGACACCGGAACTCTCTCTAAACTACCCGAAAGGAGGCTGTAGTGAGGTGGAGGTTGGTCTCTTCTCCCAAGTAGCAAGTGATAGGACAACAGCAAATGGCCTCAGGTTGCACCAGGGGAGGTTTAGATTGGATCTTAGGAAAAATTTCTTCACAGAAAGAGTTGTCTGGCACAGACTGCTCAGGAAAGTTGTTGAATCACCATCCCTGGAGATACTTAAAAGGTGTGTAGATGAGGTGCTTAGGGACATGGTATATTGCTGGACGTGGCAGTGTTTGGTTAATGGTTGGATTCAATGATCTTAAAGGCCCTTTTCAACCAAAATGATTCTGTGATTCTAATGAGACAGGGCAAGAATGCCAACTCAGCTAAAAGAGTTGGAGAAACAATTGGCAAGCCTGAACCATGAAAACAGCTTTGGTGAGAGACATGGCAATGGGGGTGCAGAGCTGTGAGGATCAGCCCTGCTGGGTACAGTAAATCTAAAGCCTTTGCTACGGCTGCACCGGGGCTTCAGTGTCCAATTTCTCAAATATCTGCTTGTGTTCACACAAAAGAATGTTTTTGAAGTCTATAATCTCAAAGGCTTGAGCTCTTAAGAAGAAAAAAAAAAAAAAGACAAACCAACATACTTGACTTCAAGGGGATTAAATGCAGAGGTTGCAAGAAAATGTGAACGTGTGAGGAATCAAGGTCCTACTAATATCCCCCATACTTTTACAAGAGACAAATGAGTACCTCTGCAGGTCTAACCAAATCAATACTGTGCCCTGCCATGCTTCCAGGAGGGACCTGCTACAGAGCACAGACCCCTTGCAGACACCACCTCCCTGCAGAGACCACCTCCCTGCCCAGTGAGCAACATGCCCGTTGGAGTACGATAAAATTCATGTTTCTAGTAGATGAAGTAGTTATAGTCACAGAAAATATTATTTATTGTGCTGAAGCCTCCTGAGGTTTCAAAAGCCAAAACCAAGCAGTTTGTCATCATCAGGGAACACTGGGAAGAGTACTGTGGGCATGAGACAGTTCTGCAGGATCCTGCAGCTTCCAGGCAGACACAAGGCCCTCTGCTGATGGGGGACATAAAAACACTGGGGGCTGTGCCTGCACAACAAGGGTGGCCTTAAGAGAGATTTTGCAGCCTCCTCCTGCTCTGTGCTGAAGAGAGCTACAGCTCTTTACTGGAGGCAATCTCAGATTATGATCATTCTGATGGAAAAACAACCCCTTGGATAAACAGCTTAAAAATAGAGAAACTGTAAGAGTCTGGAGAGTTGTGGCATCTGTCATCTGAGCCAGCTTCCTATTAATACCAAGAGGAGCAAGGACCACATGAGCAGCTAGCGGACAGTGCAGCCCAGTTGCAGAGCATGGGAACAAGTACCATAGCTGATGCTCCACGCTGCCCATGGCAAAGCTTGTCCTGAGTAATTTGTGATTTTTGTTTTACTCCATGTTTTCTCACTGATTGATTACCATAAGGATTAAATTTGAACTAGTTTGCAACAGCATGTCCCACTTTTTCTGGGTGTGGGTTTCAGGAAAAACACAAGACAAAAGTATGCTATTAGAACAGGCAATGTTCTGGAAACCCTAATTCAGCAGTGCAGAGTAATCCCCTAAAATCCAGTCAGCAGTTATGATCCCTTTCCGTGGTCTGAAAAGAGGTGATGCTGACAATCTGTGCATTACCAGCTATCCTTAGCCATTCCTATGGTTACTGCAATCTCGCTTTCTCATACCCTTCTCCTGCACACTGTGCAGTCATTGACTGACAGCCCTAGGACTCTCAGCCAGGTTTTGCTGTCAGTACTGTGCATATTGACCTTGAAAAACTTGTTCTTTGTGTAGCTGCCATTTGACCCTGAGATCTCAACAGAATAAAGTTTCACCCAGATTTTTTCCTATTACGTTTTTCTAGTCACCCACAAGTTTCTGCCTTGCTTAAGCAAAGGAAGAGGTGCAAAAAGGCTGGAGAAAGGAGATGTGCTGACAGGAATTGACTATTTAGCTGCCCACTGTTCCCCAGATGTGCAAGACTGCAGTGCAAAACCTGCTGCAAATACCAGAGAACACGCAGTGCACTACACTTTTTTGTGGTGCTCTAATGTGGGTGATATCCTTTCCCTGTTTCATGTGTCATGTCTTCATACAGCTGTGGCCTGTGGTGGAAGCTGCACTGAATGTAGGGTTACCTGCAACACCAGATAGGAAAACCAAACCAGAATGGTGTAGCCATGGCAAGGAGAGGAAGCAGGAGGTGGGGGTTAGTAAGAGCAGACAACATCTAGTTTGGTTTTCCATAAGGAAAATACTTGCAAGTCTATCATAATTTTAATCCATTCAGAGGCTTAAAAGTCCAGTCTGTGCCTTGGTTAAATGTGGGAAGCACTGCTCCTCATCAAGATTGCTGTGAGTGCTAGTGGTACTGTGTGCGTGGGTGACTTGTTCATAAACCCTCTGGCAGCAAGTAGCTGTATTAAGCAGTTCCTTATAAAGATTTAATTTTTGTCATGCAGTTTTATAAAGCATATTTGAGTAAATAATTGCTTTCTGGATGAGGACATGCATATGGAGTTGAATAAATACCCAAGGCTGGTCTCCTTCACAGACAGCAAAGCTCCTGGCAGTGAATGGTCTCCACCTGAGGTCTGTTTGCTAGGTGACCACCAGGTTTTACTTTATTGATGTGAGCAGCAAAAATCATCTGGGTTGTGCTTTAAGAGGAGAGCTTCCCTGTGTTTGACCAGGAGGGGAGGTACTAACAGATTAGTCTTTCAGAGATTAGAAGGCTTTGCTTCAGGAACTTCAACCACTAGGTTTTTAAAACATCGAGTGACATAGTGACATTTGAAGCCAGCTCAAGTTCAAGTTAAAGATGGGTATTTCACTGGCATTTATAAGAGTGTATTTATCTCTCTCTCATCAGAAGAAATGCTTTATAAGACTTGTGGCTGGCTTAATTGCATGTGATTAATTTTATTCCCAGACCTGATGTGCAAAAGCTGCAAACATCAACAAAGTGAGCTATGTGGTAATTTATTTTTGTTAATGCTCAGAGGCTTTAGGCCAGATGTTTGAGCAGCTGCAGAGGAAAAAATGAGTTCAGCTTCCTAGCAGGGATATAAGTCTTTGTGTCATGAGATCTTCTTTGCTCTTTTGAGCCATCATTTATACAGTTTTCCTGAGTGCTCTTCTTAAAGCAACTAGGAGAATCTGAAAGCTGATGAACAGCTATCACATGAAGGAAACCAGACCAGATGAAAGAGCTGACTAAGTATGCTGGCTTCAGCAGATTTGTAGGTAGTTTGGGCTGGAGGGTCTGCACCCAAGCACACGAGCCCTACTGAAGTTCAGCATCTCCACCCAGGTTGTTTCCCTGGTGCTTGCATCCCCAGGAAATCAGACTGTCCTGTGGTGGGCTCCACTTAGAAAGCACAACAAGGAACAACCAGGGTGGTACAGGCCATGATAGAAAGGACGGCTTCTACCAGGCAGAGATGTGTCTTGGTAGACTCACAGTTTTACCAGGTATGTGCTACTTTGGAGCTAGAAGGCTGGATATCTAGATGTACTCGGGGACTTCAGGATCATCTTGGCATAAGGTAAGTTTGGAAATGTTTGGAAGAATTAGGTGTTTGAGAATGAGTGGGATGATGAAACCAGCTGCAAATTTTGTTTACATCCTAGAGACCTTTAAATGTCTGGTCAGAATACAGAGGTTTTGCCACTGTAATTTGTTGTGAGGTACCTGCTGCTGAATAGAGAGTTCTTTTCTCTTGGGTCACGCAAGGACCATCATTCCCTCACACCAAGGAGAGGGGTGGGAGTGCAGCCACTACACCCTCCGTGTCTATTCCAACATACAGCAGTGGAAGAGCAGTAGCCCAGCTCAGGGTCTGGTGTCCTTGCTGTCTTTGAGAGCACCTCTGTGCTATCTCAGGAATGAGGCCCTCCTTATCTCCCATAGCTGCTGTTTGTAGCAAAAGTGTTTGATACAGAGATTGAGAAGGAAAAGACATGTTTAGCTTGTCTAAAGGGCAAGGCTTTCACCTCCAAAGCTGCAGGTCTCAGTCCCAGGTTCCAGTGACATTCTGTGCTGGGAAGCAAACATATTTTCTCCTATTTGGAAAAAGTGGGCAATCACAGATGCTGCATGCCAAACTCATCCAAAGGAGAGCTTGGGAAGGCCAGGCATGGTGTGTTGGGAATGAGCATGGATCTGCAGGCTAATCCTCAGACTGAAGGAGACTCATGTTTTGAGCAGTCCCCAAGCAGAAGTTGGTGAATCTGGTAAGCATTATACTTGAAAGTGTGTAGGCATTTAGGTTTTCAAAAACCTTCAGGGTTAATGAACATCCAAACAGGAATCCTGCGGAGCACAAATCTGGATTTGGGTATTTAAATTTCACATAACCTTTCTGTCTGTTTGAGCAAAAGTAACTTCAGATATATTTTGAGAATATGGCCTCCGAAACATGCAGCAAAAGCTGCTTAATCTAGCTCTCACTGGAACAGGCTTAATCAAAACACGTTATGTTGATCTGAAAGCCTTTGGTTTACCTTGATGGATTTTCTCCTAAGGGATTTTATACCCAGTCACTTGAGCAAAGTGACCAAATAGCCCTCATGCAATCTGTAATATTTCAAGGTTAAATACACTTAGAAAATAGAAAGGAAAAATTTAGGTCTTAAACTTGGCCTCAAATGTCTGTTGCCTTGTTCTTACGGAGTTTTTCCCATGCTTGAATGACCCTTTGCTTCCCAGAAAATATGCATTTCCAAACCAGTCTCAAGCTTACTAATTCCAGCCTCAAACAAAAAATAGGGAAGTCACTCAAAAAAATGAAGAGAGGTGAAGGGAAGCTTTTCCTTCAACATTGTAGCACCCTCACCTATTCTAATGTCAGATGTACTTTCAAAAGAAGAATGTAAATTTTTATTCTAACCTGTTCTGTTGTGTAATGGCCATAATTTGTCAGGTTACAACTATTGTCATATCGCAAAAATATGTGTTTATAAACATTTTCTATCCAAAAAGAAACAGAAAGCATAGCTATAGAAGCCCAGAGACTGACATTCATAGTAGGTCTGAAAGCCAAGAGTGTCACTGAGTGGGGACACAAGCCTCCACTGCACTAACCATTAAACCAAAAGATCTTTGCTAATCTAATAAATCACTATGTCAGTAGATAACCCTGCCTCTGCTAGGGTGGTATCAAGAAGTGTACTAGTCTGTAGGTGCTGGTGTATTTGACCTCACTTCAAATGGAGGACAGTGTGCTCCAAAGCTTTGGCTATAAACCAGCTTGGTATTTGCCTTTTATGTTGTTCTAAATAATTGTCATCATCAAGGTGATCATATTTATCTCATCTGGTATGTACCAATTGTAATAACACCCCTTTTGAACAGAGGCTCTGACACAAAAAACAGCTTGTAGACTTCTGCTTCTTATGAGCTTTTTTCTGTGAAGTCCCATGTACATCAGGTCAACAGAGTGGCCTGTTTGCTGCAGGTGGAATCATCTCTAGCCATCAGGTCGCAAACTGTAAATCTCTAGGAGATGCTTTACTTCTTTTTAAAAAACCAACCAAACAAACAAACTTATTTAAAGTCTGTAAAAGTCACATACCACACAAGTTCAGAAGAAAGCATTTGTTGGAATCAGACAGGATGCCTTTGTGTACTTCATGGTTGCTTTTTAATTGGTAGAGTTTTGGCATGCCTTTGACACAACTACTAAAGATTAATTCTTCTGCTTCGTGGTTATTTGTTTTGGTTTTGTGTCTGAAGCACCTGTATACTCCCAGTATGTGGAAAAGGTCCCAGTTGATTGATAATTTGAATGCTCCTGGGCTAAAAACTTTGAAAACTTCCATGTAAAACAGATTTAATTAAGAGCAAATTTGCCCTTTTTGAAGGGCCCAAACAAATGAAAAGGAATGCTGCCCAAGAAATGCAGAGGGATTTTTTTTCTTAATTGCCTCACTTGGAAGCTTTAATTGTGCTGTAGCCAGAAATGACTTTGCATTTGCACCTTTACTCATATGCTTGAAAACTTTCACAGGCAAGCATTTATGCTCAGTTGTAGTTGGGATGCCCAAATACAACTGCTCACTGGAGACCCAGTTTGTAGCTATGTCCATCAAGGTAGTGAGGAAAAACAGCTGACTCCCTTCGCTATGGTCTTTAAGCTTGCTGCTGTTAGAATCGTAGTTGTTTTTCATTTTTTTCCCCCGTTTAATCATAGTTCATGAGTATGACAATTTGGGTGATGCTTGTGTCATCTTTCAGCAGTAGCTTGCTTTTCTCTGCACATCTTATCTATGAAAATCTACAGATGGACTATTCTGTCATATGTAAACCTCAAACTTTTAAAGGGAACATTTTAGCTTGATTTTTACTATAATTGATATTCAAGATCTCCATTGTTACACTGGTAAGGTCAAGTAAGCAGAAACTGCAAATCATCAGATCACCAATCATGGGGAAAGCTAGCAACACAGTCAATGGATTTTCTAGATTTCAAAACTTCTGGACTTGCAATGGCTTGTGAGTTTGGTGTGAGGAAAAACAGGAAGGGCCACAGTGATTTCAATTTCCACACTATTGCGAGACAAAGATATTTGGAAGGTGAGGACTTTGAAAACCTCTCTGGAAGAACTTTAAGAGGTAGGAAGCCAAGCAATGTAACTAAGCAATGATTATTTTTTTTAACAATGTAGTCCTTCAGTGGTGAAATTTAAGGCAGGCAAATACCACCACAAGGATGCAATGGTAACACAGGCTTTGCTCGACATAGCAGAAAGCTTTAATTTTCTGCTTTTCTTCTAAGGGGTCAAATGATGATCTTTACATCAGTATTCCAAAGGAAAAAAATTAAATATAATTAGCTTGAGCTAACATTGAAACTCTTGGGAATATGATGATATTCAATACAAAGGAGTTTTTAACATGCTCTTTATGACGGGATGTTTGAATGAAGAGTCTCAATTAAACTTGACCTAAGTGAGAACACAGTTGGGTTAATAATACTGTATTTGCTCAGACTGTAGATCTAGTATATTTTCAGAGTGGAGAAGGACTAAACTGTTGTTTTTCTGAGGATTAACATAGCAACTTAATTTTTATGAATGCTATGCAACTTCTCCATTGCTTATGCCTGGTTCTTATATTTTTGTTTCAGAAACTGGTTTTTGGGGAAAATTCATTATAAAGCAACTTTATTGGCATTAAGCTGGTTTCTGTCTAACAATTAGAAAATGGGTTATTTTATACTTAAGGATAGCTGTCTATTGGAGTTTTTTTTACATGATTTTTTGTTTAAAAACAAACACAAAATGCTAAAGCAAAAATTCTTACAGCAAGAATTTTGAGACAGAAGTTAAGGAGAAATTAAAAAACAAAGTGCATTTACATGGATCCTGAGAGACTGACAGCTGAAAGTGATATTTTGAAAAACTACTTTTGCCTGAGACTAACAAATTAGAGTATGCTTTGGTAGTTCAAAGGAAACCTGTTTTATCTGACTGAAAGGACCAAGGTAGATGCTATACCTCCTCCCAGTGTTTTCAGAGTATGGCTCTTCTTTCCCCAAATCTGGGCTAGGATATTTAAAAGCTGTCTGATTTTTTTCAAGCACATGAAGAGAGAGGAGGAAGGAGTTTAGTTGTGTAGCTGCCTCCAGAAGAAGGTACTTGCCTCTTCAGAGGAGTAATTCCTCTTATATGCAATCAGCTCCCCTCTTGCAAACTGTCTGCAGCCCTGCTGCAGGATCCACCTTGTCAGTCATGAAACACAGCCCATACCAGGCATCTCCTCTGCAAGATAAATGTTTCAAAGTGGAGCCAGTAGCTTGAAAATGGCTTTATGGTGTTTTTTTTTTTTTCAGGATGTTAGGTGCAGGAGGTGCCACTCAGGTTAGGTTCTAGCTGCCCTAAAGGCAAGCCTGCAGCCCATGGCACAGAGGGTGGCCTTGCAGGATGCACCTACCTAGTAGCCCCCCAGAGCCACAAGCACCTGATCCAACACCCACCCCATCGAGAGACCGAAGTGTAATGCCGAAATTGGCTGCATTCGCAGACCAGAAACCCAAACTTGAGGGAAAGTTGATACTTGGCTGGAATCAGCTATTTAAAACACCATGTAAATTTCTAACCTATGACTTGTCTAGATGCAATGACCTGAAAATCAAGTTATCCAGGTGCCACATCTTTTGCACAGTAGCATGCAGATGTCTCCTACAGTTTTGGTTGGGCCATCTTTCTGAATTGGCCACTTCTGATTCTCACCTGCTCAGTGAGACAAAAAATAGTCTTTTTTTGTGTTTTTTGGGAGGAGGGTGACAGAAAACGCAGATGAATGTTTTTCTATATAGATTGAGATGCTCCAAAATGAAAGCAGTCATGCAAAAATAGCATGCTGTGCTTGGGAAGGGAAGGAGCATACAGCATTTCCTGACTGAAGCTGGCTAGCCCAGTTGTACCTACTAAAGTACATCAGTGCTATTCTTCAGACCATCTGCATTTTTTCTCAACTTATAAAACATTCCTGCACACAAAAAGCTCTATGCCATTCCCTGCACCTAGCACTTTCAAGCAGCTTTTTCCCTTTGCAACCTACCTTCCAAAAGTCCCCTCGGCAGTCTGTTAGTCTGTTAGACTGCAGAATCTTAAGGATTGGAAGAGACCTTGAAAGATCATCTAATCCAGCCCCCCTGCCAGAGCAGGATCACATAGAGTAGGTCACACAGAAATGTGTCCAGGTGGGTTTTGAATGTCTCCAGAGAAGGAGACTCTGCAACCCCTGTGGGCAGCCCATTCCAGTGCTCCATCACCCAATTCCTTTTGCTCTGCATCACCAATTCTGTGCAGAAAAAGCATTGCAGAGAGAGAGGGCAAGAGCTGGAGTTGGTGTGCAGCAGCACACCTCTGTAGAACCTGCAGGAAGGCAAGTAGGGAATGTCTCTGTAGGTATGAGGTGTGTGATTCCTTGCTGCTCCCAAGGGCCAGAGCAGACAGCTCTGAAAATCCCAGTAAGGTACCAGGAAAGGCTAAATTTGTCAAATGAACTGGAAAAAGACAGAAAAGCAGGGTGTGACTTTAAGTCAGAAACTAGGCAGCTTTGTGTAATTAAAGCAAAATGAGTCTGGTCTGAGTTTAGCATTCTGAGTGGTGGTTGGAAGGTGCTGAGATGCTGCCTAGGCTGGACAGGGTGTTTTGGTGTGCTAGAGCTACAATGTGGACACACTGTCATTGCCTTGGAAACAGTGAGAAAGCCGTGCTCTGGAGTTTGCTTTACAAATGGCTGCTAGTGGCAACAGGAAACCATGTGAAAGCTGCAGATGGTGGAAATATGGTACGTAGGAAGCATATGAATTACACAGTAAGCCTCTAGGAAAGGTGATGGAAACTCCTACATGGTAGAGATATTCCTTTGGTGTCTCAAGAAGGGGTTTATCATCACAGTGCAAGCTAGAGCTTGTACTCATGCAAAAAATATGAATGTTATTTCTGGGTAGGGAGATTGAGTCATCTTTCAATTTTAGGTGGCAGTTTGTGTCACAGAGAAACAGGAATAGAATGTCATTCATAGGTCACTTAACACAATCCCTTACAGTAGGCAAAACTGTACCATCAAGTCCCATTGACAAAGTAATCTCACCTTGAATTTAGAAGCTATTTTACTACTGAAAAAATGTTACAGAAATGGGATTACTTTCTCAGAGTATCAGGAGGTATGTGAGCCAACATAATTTGAGCTGTTTTGTCTTGTCTTCCTCCAGTCTTTAGACAGTTATGGAGGAAAAAGCAAATCCTGTAACTTGGCTTTGACAAGAGGAATTGAGCTGGGCAGTCTTCTCCTCAAAAGGTGGTTTGTGGCTTTCCTTTAAATGGGGAAGAAAAATCTCCTTGCACGATCTATTATTAAGTGACATGGAGAAAGAACAGCCAAAGTGTTGTCTGCACAGGTCCATCTCTGTAACATTTAGAAGCAAGTCAGTTTGATGTTCATTATTTTCCTTATAGATATCACTCCTTTACCTTCATTTACCTCCTGTAGCTTCTGCTGGGAAAAAAAAAAAAAAAAAGTAATGTTTTAAACTGTGTAAGTTGACAGGCAAGACTCAGGAACAACCACAAAACCACAGATGAAATTGAAAGAGTAAATTTATTCTTGTTACCTGGTGAACCAGAGCATCTCTGAAGCAGCACGGAGGCAGAGGTTTCAGGCTGCAGGCACCGCAGTGCTTGGTCTAGAGAGAGAGCAAGAAACTAAGAGGGAGAAACTAAAGAGGTGTAAGACCTTTCAAACCTGCTGCTTTCTTCTGTATATATGGCATTTTCAAGATGTAGTTTTCCAATGTGCTTTGATCTTTTCCACAGCAAGGCGGGAATCTCAATTTGTTCAACAGGGTGTCTCCGAGACTGTAACAGACCTATGTTCTCTGAAAACAGATGTTCCACTTGTCACACACAGAAGACTAAATGGTGATTTGTATGATATCATTACTGATGGAGTGACATACTTCACTCATAAGAAAGAAGCAGCAACGTATTTATTGTTGTAAAACTGTGATTTAACAAAGTGTAATAGTAAATGTAACAGTAGTTTAACAAGATTTGATGGCCAAGTATGCTTGATTATTTGCTGCATAGAGGACAGGGTCAGACAAAACTGTCAAGGAGACCCTCTAGTTGAGTCATGAGGTTTAGAAAGGATCTCCTTCCATTATAAACTCCTTCTCAGAGAATAGTTTTGGTGTGGACCAAGTCCCAGACTTGGTCAACAGTTTATGTCTAAGGGATTATATGCACACAATGTATCTTTTGTATTTTAGTTAAGGTTTCAAAGTTTAGTATGCTGTTAATCATTTACCAAGAACAAGTTGCAGCAAGGACACTCTCAACATCAAGAAGAAATGTTGAGAAGCATCTCTACTCAAAGGGAAATCCTAGCATGCAGCCCACTGTCTCTGGGCTGTCCACTATTTATGGAGTAAGATAATTAATGACTTATAGTCATATTTACATACCAACCAAAGATGTTATTTTCTTCCAAATTAGGCTTGAATTGGACACTGGTCAGCACTGTAGTCAGGTGGGCGCGTTGTTCAAATTAGTCCTTGACAATTGTGTTGTTATTTGTCTCCCCAAATCCACTTTGAATCCACATTGAGTTGGATGCAGCCATTGTAACCAGATGCATCCATTATGACCACCTGTATTTCTTTTAACTCTGCTCAGGTTGGGAGGGAAGGAGCCCAATACAACAGATACGTGATTTTCAACATGCCAACTGCAAGTCACTTGAGTGTTTACAATTCTTCTCACCAATCTTCCATTTTTTCTCCACATTCTACCTCCTTGCTCAAGAGATCACTTCTGCTGAGGCTGGCAAAGCTGGAAGTGTTCCTTTGGGCTTGTGGTGTGTAGCAGAGAGTAATTAACAGAGACAGTCAATAAACACAGAAATAAGGGATAAACGTATCTCTACAATAATGCTTTGAACTGAGTGTTCCATTCCTCTTTGTCCTGAATTGAATCACTCAGCCAGGCACTGAATGCGTTAAGTCCTGGAGATGTTGAATGTCATCCTTTATGCTGGCAGATTCATCAGTTACACTGAAACAACACGTCTTCAAAATCAAAGCAGGATTTGTAGTGTTGAAAGACAAAATAGTCAACTGTCAATAAATTTTGTAATGTTCATTGGCATAAAGCTAAAGAAAAAATAGTAATGAGAAACGTTAAATATAAAAAACATTTAGCACAATATAATTCGGTAACACCACTACAGGGATTAGCACACGGATGAAACATATTGTCAAAAGGTCTGCAGTTGTTAATCTTCCCTTAATACAAAAGGCAAATAGAGCAGAGGCAACTCAAATCTAAGTATCTAAATGTTGATCTTGCATAAAAGTATTCATGGATATGTGCTTGTAGTGTAAGACTATAAAACATGATGAGTCAATCTGTGATAAGGAAGAAAAATAATAGTGTAATCACCTTCCAGTAATGCATATGCTGTTGCTCCAGCTCCTTCAGTTATCATTATTCCAGCTTTGATAACCTGATGTGAAGTAATTGCCCACACAGATTGGACAGATGTGGCTTGTGTTTTTTTCCAATTGAAATTCAAATTGATGTTGGGTTTGTGACACAAATAACACCATTCCAATGATATCTCCTCTAGATAAGGCACAGATATTTGTCAAAGATTCCTGAAATACAAGAACTTGAGAATCTGATATTAACAAAGCACGTAAAATTAGAGAAGTTGGGGTACAAAACCATGTGGCATTGTCAGGGTTTATTACATGAATGTTCATGGCTAAGTTAATAAGTACGATCCCATCATGCAATTTATCAGTGTCAACAATTCCATTTCCTCTGTAGTTAATATTTTGGGAGAGATACCATGGTGAAGAATTTCAGTCCTCATTCTATTTTGTACTAGAGATCTTGTAATGTGATAATAGGATGTTTTATTAGTAATATTATTATATTAATATAATAAATATA